>JAODLI010072513.1:3474-14050 GCA_027575585.1 Percopsis omiscomaycus
TTAACGGAAATGTACCCCCCCCCCCCCCCCCCACCCCACCCCACCCCAGTATAACTCGCCGTTATAACTCTGTGGTGTGCCATGCCTCTGAATGAAGTATTTATTCATTTTATCCGGGAGAGAAAACTCAATCTGACCAAATGATTTGAGCGATAATGGTGATTTAATCACTGCCCTGCTTTCTCATAATCATGAGCAGACTGATTTGGATTTCCTGCAGATTATTTGGCGTTTTCATGATGAAGTGAGTGGTTGTAACGATGTGAAGCGGTCTTGACCTTGTGGTCCCGCTTCAGCACTGCTGCCTAGCATCTGCATCGCCTCTGTTGCTCTCCACAGTGACCCAAAGTTCCTCTGCGCACAAATCCCAGCAAAATGCCCTAACTCGTGTAATGCATACTGGAGTAGAGACGTGTGTGATTTTTGGAGCTGACACCTCTATGGGGGAGGGTCAGTGAGTCAATATTGAGATGGCAGTGGGCGGACGGTGATTATCTGAGATCAGCAGGATTCTGTTCCAGGCTTGTGTCTTGAGGTTCCCGGGAGGAAATTGCCCCAATATTTAACTGTGACCCATAGTGGGTCATTTTTGTGACAACACAGTGTTATCGGCGTTAGCTGTAGCTGTCAAGTATTATCTTTAAAGTGATAATGGTGATGTATAATGCTGGTGCCCTGTGCAATGCAGTCCTTTAGCACCCTTGTAATGTATGACTGACAGGCAAGACTGACAGGCAAGAGTTGTCAATAGAGCCCATGACCTGCCATTATCGCCACTCATGTCAGCTCTGCTGGAAGCATACTGAATGCCAAGGCATGTAAAGGCCTCCATATATCTCAGGGTGGCACGCTGTCAATCCTATGGAGGTCTTTCCAGAGTATTGTCAAGCTTTGAAGAAAATACACTCCACAGACTTGACTGGGGGAAGAAGGCAAAAGGTCTCTTTCCCCCCTAAAACTACCGCATATAGTTTTGAGAGCGGGGTAGTCTTGCCAGTGCCTCTGTATTTGTACCTGCACATACCTAGTGGGTCAAAGCCAAACTGGTCTGGCCTGAAGCGCAGAACAGTACACAGCATTTCCACACACACATCCCACGCACTGGCCACTTAAATTACTGTCCACATTGGTTACATTGTTTACCACTACTGTAGGGTACCACTAGTCTCTTTAATCTGTATCTTTTGCACTTTAGACTTTTATACCCATTATATAAATACTGTTTTTAATTTCAATTATAATTTTCAATTTATTTTATTTTACTTACTATGTAAAGTTGAGCTGACCTTGAGACTAAGAATGTCATTACTAGTAATGATATTTGCATTGTTATCAGCATATGACAATAAACAACTTGAAACATTTCAGAGCATGGTAGCCTTATTACGCTATACATGGCAGATGCGCTGAGTAGTGTGGGCATGGATGGAGAAGGCACTAAACCGCCGGAGATTCCCAAGTGCAGTTTTCACTTGCTGTCACGCAACTGGTGCCCTGAGTGCCACCCTACGATAATCTTTTACGAAAATAAGTTATCCGTTTAATTTCGAAGGAACTCCTCCTGCCCTGTTGCCGCATTTCACACTCTCTCGTTTTTTCTCTGAGAACAAAAATCTGGGACAGAAGTCACGTGAATGTTTACCTATTACTCGCGGTGCCTGTTCTATCCAGGTCAGAGTAATGAGTGACACGCGGGGGGGGGGTTACCTAATACAGAACATGGCCTGTTTTAAACTGCTGGGTCACTTTGAGATGCGTAAGGACAGACTGCTGTATCACTTCTCTGAGCAGCAGCAAACCCACCTGGGACATGTGAAGATGACTATCAGCGGCACTCCACAGACCTGTTGACTAGATCCTGCAACCCTGTGAATCCACCATACTTATTCCAACAGTGCAGCTATTCTTGGATGAGTTGCGAAACCACAAAATTGCGATGGATGGCATGGAAACCAGGCTAACAAACATGCAGCTAAATACCTTTCCTTCGATCCAAAGCTACAAACAACCTTTCTAAGGTTTGTTGGTACCTACGAACTCATCTTAGAAGAGGTGAAAGGTGCTACAGTAGCGAATAGGCTATTAATAAGCCTACTGAATATGTAATCGTTTATTTTGAGTATTCTGCCTCTCAAGTCTGCAGGCTCTTCCACTTACCTCTGCCTTGTTTGTACAAACACTGTCCCTCACCGGCAGGCTGATCTTCTGAAGGCTGGAGGCCTGGAGGGGGGTTGGGATGGGTTGCAGAGCAGTGGAGGGTTGCATTACGGTGGCTGGGGCGCTGGGCGTGTGGTCCCCTGTCCCCGAGGACCTGTGCGCCTCCCCGCTGTAGGCAGCCTGGTAGCTAGTCTCCGGGTGGAGGTGATTGGCCTCGGCCTCAGGGCTGATGTATGGAGCTGTCCTGGTGCTTTTGGCAGGTTTCGCCCCTGTCCATGGCCGGTACTCCTGTCTGGAAGGAGAGAGCGAGGCAGTATCTTAGGCTCAAAGGAAACTTGGGGTGCTGGGTATGGTTGTATTAAGACTTGGACTGTGTTCACATCAGGTTGTCTTTGAAGGGCAGCCTGTGACCAAATGTTGAAAACACTAAACCCAAGATTTTGGTCTAGTGTTGTCAAGAAAATATTAATCTGGTCAAGTGAGACTGTAGGCCTACATTTGTTAATTAGCCTGAACCATCAAAGCATGATGTCAGTAGAAACCACCAATTTATAAATATTCTCAATAGCTAGACTATAGCGTATATTTTCACCCTCTAATGTTTAATGTTTTGCCCCAGGGTTGACTTTATCTAAATGCAAGCTCAACTACTGTTTTACATTATATGATCTATACAGTAGCCTATGATACAACGACGTGTTTAAATTAATGCATCAGTTAACCGTACACGCAGACAAACAAAAATCTCCTGCATGAGCTGCCCCATGCCATGCTGTTTGGACAGTGACTTGAAGCGTGTGGTTCTGAAATGACGGCGCTCAGAAAACAGCGCACTAGACTACCTGTTTGTGCTGGTTTTGGTTATCGCCGTTCCCTGTTGCTCCCCCCAGCCTGGCCCCCTGCCCCGCACTTCCCTCTCCCCCCGTACCAGGCTGGCGTTGTTGAAAGTGTTTACCGGGCTGTCCGAACCACGTTCAGCCCTGCTTCCTTCGTTACTAATCCAGGGGAAATTCTCCTTTCTGGGAATGGGCCAGGGTTTGAAATCCTGCTTATATTGCGTAACGCTCTGAAAAGGCACGCCGGGCGGCTTGTAGTCCTCCCGTGGCTTGTAACTGGGCTCTTTGCGACCCCTGAAAGACCCTTGAGTCCCAGGACCCTCCCCAGGCGCCTGGGGAAGTTCACGGTGGTCCGCGGTGGAATAGTTATTCCTGGGATTACGATCCGTGACTTGTTTGGTAACAGATCGCACCTCTTGGTCCGTTATGTCTGAGTAGTTCTGGATGGTCAGTGGAACAGAAAGATCGGATTTGTCGAACTGATTCCAGAACCGAGCTAGGCAGCATACTCTACTAATACACGGCCAAGCCATAATCCAGATGTTAAAATAGCGGTTTAAAAAAACGCCACAGATCAAATATAACACGTGGATAGAGCAGCGGCTTTTACATCCGTGCGTATTCCTGGAAGGCAGAGAGAGCGCTGTGTCCAACTCCCCATGTTACGCGCACCGGACTGGCACCGTGGAGAAAATGCTCTCTCTGTCGTGAACATTCAGTGAACATTACTCTCACGTGGTCTGTAGCCTAATAGTGGTTCGACAATGAAATCTAAATTATTTTTTTGCGTTTTCAACCGTGTCGACTGTGATTAAGGCCTACATAACATTCAGAATCATACTTTCCTCTTACACCAATGCGTGAAATATTCAACAGTGTTTTTGTGCCGCATTTAATTTATGTATTCTATGGCTACACTGAAAATCTAGGCCTGTAATGTAGGCCAAGCTATTGACAATATGAGGTTACATACTTGCAGGGAATCAAACGGCAAAGTTTGTCTTTGATCGTGATTAAAAATAATGTGATTTATTGATGTCATCCGTTTAAAGAGCTCAGATGCCACATTTGTTATCACCTAAGCAATATCTATCCTAAGCAGGCTATTGTGCCTTCATAGTGTAAGGGAATGCAAACGTATTCACCAATATGCAACAAAATTGAGTCAGGCAGATCTCAATCAAGCGTCAGGCCAGCTGTTATAAGAACATTTCCTACGCGTCATAACATTCTAAACACACACGCCCACACATGGCTCTGTACGTATATAGGCCTAGCAGCCCCAAAGGGCATAGCGATGCGCAGCCTATCGTTCACAAATCGAAGTTAGAAAAATACAAAACCAACCTGCCAAGTCTATAAAACAAAATGTTCGATGTAGGGATGCTTTCCAAAACATAATATAGCCTACACTGCCGTCCTCACCTTTAGGCTACTTGCAAACCCATTCTTTAGACTTATCATCTTTTTTCTATAGTCGTCTTTATTCAATATTTTGCCATCGCCTCTTTACTTTTGTCATTTTCCTTTTTGAGTTTAACTTGGCCTTTCTTTTCTGGGCCCCGATGTAGAAAGGTTTGGCATTGTGGTGCGACACTGACAGGCTGACAAGCTGTGCATTAGGCCTATCTGAGCCTTTCATCCCCCCCTATCGGCGGTACGTACATGCTTTGTTGGGTATTTATTTATTTATTTAAAAATATATTTGATAGGGATGATACAATTTAACATTGTTCCAATACAGAGCATGAAACTGATGTGTTGCACAGAGAGTTTATAGCTATTGCTAATGAACAACTCTTGTCCCTATTCAGGCATTTATCTATAATAACTTAAATATATAGCCTTCAATATCATAAAACTATTATACACCACATAAATACAATAAAATACACAAACACCTTGGTACTTTAGAGAACAATTTACTAAAAGTTTATACAGGTCTGGTTTGCCTTTTATCAGCAACCAGCATTTAACCTTTGTTGTAAAAGATTTTATATGTGTAGATAATTTGATTTCAGTGAGTAATGTGTTCCAGAGTTGACAGCAAGCACAAAACAGTACAATTCCAACAATCGACGACACAGATGGAGGCTATTTAAAAACAGATAGATGGTGTTTTATAGAATCTTTACCAGGCGGTACTATGGCCCTGGTGCAGGTGTAGGCTAGATGTGTAACAAAAGAGTGATAGCTGTGTTGTGTCAGTCGTTTTGGGATGGAAAGTGAGAAAAAAAGATATAGGCTACAATAAAAGTACAATACAATAAAAATAAGGACAGGAAACTTGAAAAACACATTGTCAGAGGGCACTTCACATATCATTTTCAGATATATAAACTGGTAGTTAACCGGTTCAACATCCTGTGTTTGCAGATGTGTAATAGTTGCTATCAGTATGAAAATGCTAACGACAAAGGAAAGTTTTTGAAACTCACGCAAAATCTCAAAACTAGCAGTTACACTGCCATCTGTAGGATAAATATATTTACCTTGCTGTAAATGCAATTAGAATAATTTTATATACAGTAGGTGGAGTAGTAAATATTAGTTGCGTTGTAGTTGTTTAAAAATATTATTTGTATTTATTCCCATGGAACAATAAAATTAACATCGCATTTATTTAATTTTTATTTTTTGGAACTTAAAGAAAACAAATTGTAAATAGAATTATGTGGCCCTCATGCTATTATAAAATCTATCTGTTTACACACATTTTTTTTTGTTTATTCATAAAAATACATTTTAAAAATAAATTTTTGCTCAACAATTACAAAGCATGACCTTGTTTGCCCATTTGGTACAGTATGTTGGTTTGGGGGCATAACAGTATTGTGTGGGTGGTCAAATCCCAGCCCACATGTCATTTGTAATTTAATTGCAATAGATAGATTTCTCTTTAAAAAATGGCACTGTATTGTAGGGGAATTACACTCTCCCCTGATTATACACATATATACTCATAATAGAAGAGGTTCTTCTAAAAGCAGTGTCATTGTGCTCCTAAATATTTAAATTGCAACTGTAAGACACAAGGTTTAGATAGCAGTACAAAATGTTATAAAGTGTAAAGTGATTTTTCAGTCCAAATTCCCTATCAGTTTTACTCCTTTTTGTTTAGCTTATTTATGTCCCCCCATTCTCTTTTGCGTAGCTCCACTCGTCTTATCTTTCCACTAATCGTCTTGGGCAGCTGTTCCACAAACTCCACCTGAACAACAACATGCATGGTAAGCAAAGGAAAGCGAAGGAATGTTTCTCCTTTAGCAATACAGTGACTAGAATACTGGTAACCTTATTGATACCTTTCGTGGATACTTGTATGGTGCAGTCAGTTTTTTCACATGTGTCTGCAACTCTTTCACAAGCTGGTCTTTGTCATGAGATCTATACTTTGCTGTCAGCACCACAAATGCCTTTACAACCTGGAAGGGGAAAAAAAGAAAATGAAAAAGGTACACTCCTCAATTACAGCACGCCGAAAAGCCCTCATAGAATTGTGGGGGGAAGGGTAGAGGGTAGAGAGCTGTAGGGGGAGGAGTAGATGAATGCAAGCCATTCTGGAACTCTTGTACAGAGAGTTTCAAACCAAAACAACAATGTTTTGTAATGTTGGTTTCAACCAATTCCCTTGTGTCCCTTTAAATAATGACGATTCACACATAGCTTCACTGGACCATAAACCTAAAGAAGTTTCAACTAACTACTGCTATAGACAAAGGCTTTTAGTGTAAGAAGTTTATACCTCTCCTCGGACTGGGTCAGGGCTGCTGACTACTGCAGATTCAGCCACTGCCCTGTGCTCTATCAAAGCACTCTCCACCTCGAACGGGCCAATCCGGTAACTACAACACAGAGAAGGCGTTTTAAAAAAGGTTTATGTTTCTAAAGCCAGTTTGGCAGCCCTGACATTTCCAACATGAGCCATGGTACCCAGCTGAAAGGATGACGTCATCCGCCCGTCCCACAAACCACAGGTAGTTCTCCCTATCCATGATGCCTCTGTCGCCGGTCAGGTAAAAATCTCCTCGGTAACACTCTGCCGTCTTTACTGGGTCGCCCTGACAGAGAAAACAAGTAAGAGTGTGTGTTACGATTGATCTCAGTGCGTTTGAGGCATAATTACGCTGCAGCATGGAGATAATATAAGAGCAACAGGCCTATAACGGGGAGGTTTATTTCCTGTGACTAACGGCTATGAGTAAAGTGATTATGCAGACCTCTGGAGGGCTGAAAGCAACCGGTAGGTAGCAAACTCCAGAGCAGATGGGTGCATGCTCAGAAAGATATAAACAAAATAAGTGATTTGGCAGTGGAAAATTGTGTTAGCTACTGTAAATAAATACTATTGTCACCAGTCCAGTTAAGAGGTTTAGGAATACCAGTCCATTTGAGCAAGGCACAGTGCAAGTCTGGCCTACATTGTGATGTGATGACGTACTGCATAATGCATTAAGGGATTTCTTAGCTTGATCACATAAATGTTATGGGCTAGTCCACTGGCCAGGAAGGCCTGCATTTTAGTCTTTGATAAGGTTAATTGTATTCATGGAACATGTCTGTGATTTTGCACAGTTTGGTCCCATATTTAACCCTCTCTCTTTACTACTGGGGTACAAGGTGACTGATGCCAACCGGTTCATCTTACTGTGTACTCAGTAAAGAGAGAGAATGGCTTGTAGGGTTTCACTCTGATTCCGATGTTGCCCTCCACTCCTTGAGGCAGAACACCACCTTCCTCATCCACAATCTGAAAGACGGCACAGATATTCATCACTCATCCATGTGGTGTAATGGAGATCTTTGTTCCCCTGTTATGTTCTTTACCTGCACATCATATGCTGGAGACGCCTTTCCAAAAGACCCAGGTTTGATCATCATCCCTTTGAAGGTACCAGCTATTAAAACCTGAGCAACCAAAAGGCGTAGATTATAAAAGCATCCTGGATGTATGTTTGAAACTTGTGTTTCGTTGACATATCTCACAGTTTCCGTTTGTCCATATCCTTCATAGATATCAAGTCCTGTGGCAGCTTTCCACTTCTGCATGACCTCCGGGTTAATTGGCTCACCAGCGCACAAGCAATGCTGTAGTGACCCGAACTTGTACCTTGTAAAAATGTACGTATTATTTAGCTTCCTTACCTCTATATAAATCCACACACTGATGATCAGGATGACAGTAATCCTTTATTCATGCCAAGTTATGAATCAAAAGCTTTCGTAATATATTACAATTTTTGGTTCAAAATGGAAATATATTTGAAATGAAGCACTACAATATTTAGAATTTTTAGGAAAACATAACTAGAGAGTACATACCACTAGAGCAGTAGATCGGCTTCATAGCCAGTCTCTAATGAAGGACTATATCATCCTGTAAATCAGGGCTGGGGACAGCCAACTCCCAGCTGTACGGTCGTGGGTTCGAGCCCCAGAGTTGGCCTACCTGTAAGCATCCTTGAGCAAGATGCCTAACCCCTATCTGCTCCATGTTATAGCATCACGTAATTTTAAAACGCTCTGGATAAAGCGTCTGCTAAATGGCATAATTGTTAATTGTACTGATAATTTATTTAATCTATTTATATTGAGATAAGGAAGCTACAGTTGTTCAGTATCTCTTAAACAAACCTACTTGGACATATCTTCTTGGACCAGCATGCGGTAAGCAGTTGGAGCTGTACAGAATGTTGATATAGGGTAGTTAGAAAGAGTCTGAAAGGAAAGGAAATTGTCAGTTATGTTCCTGTATCGATACAAATCTACCATGCAGATATTCATCATTATGAACATTTGCTAACAGCCATTACCTGCCAACAGTCATTACCTGTGACTATTGTCCTTATGAATGCTACACACTCACCTCAAGCACAGTGGAGCTGTCAAAGCGGGGCATGTGGTGTATGAAGACACAGGCGCCCTGGGTCCAGGGTGCATACACACTGCTCCAGGCGGACTTGGCCCAACCTGTATCGGATGTGTTCCACAAAACATCCTGCTCGGTCAGGTCCAACCAGTACCTCCAGGGAGAAAGGGGAAATGAGAAGGGTGGTCATTTCAGACTTCAGCAGAACTTCTGTGCTTGTCTGGGAACATGTTTTAAAAAAAAATAGAGACCCACAATTTTCTTTTAGCGTTTCTTAACATTTTAGCAGTAAGACGCAGTGGACTACATTTCTATGATAGCAAGTAATACTGGAGACCTAATAATCAAAATTTAGATGCACTCACCTGCCGTTGACGATGAGTCCTATCCCATAGCTACAGTGGCTGTGCTGGGTCATTTTAGGGGACCCAGTTGTCCCACTGGTAAAGAAGATGGTCATAGGATCATCACTGCGGGTCTCAACACATTCATGGTCACTACAGACATTTCTGTATAGAGCAAGATAAGGGAAAATAGAGCTTAAGATGAAAGCATCAATTATTTTTCACATTTCTAAAACTTCTGACCGAATGCTAAGCGGTGGCTATGAGCCATGGGGTCCTCACCCCTGCCACCAGCACCCAGTTATTTTACTGTAACTTTTCAACACTGTTTTCTGTATCTTAGCCACGCCTGTTTTCCCATGTATGGTAGGGGAATGAGAGAGTGGAGACTGGAGACCCTCTAGTAGTCATAATTAAGGCAAGTGTACAAATCACCTTGCAAAATCTGTAATTGGTAACACTTGTATTTTATGAATGTAAAACTAATGGTTAATTATTGAAACACATACTGTGTACAAATGTGTTGTTAATTGCATTATTATAAAGTGTTTGGAAAAGAAAAGGACAAGATCTTTGTCAGGTTACCATTTTTATCCTTAGATTAAAAAAAAGGACTTCACAATATAGTGACCTTTATTCTAACGTTATTATTCTATTTGCCTCATAAGTTCACCAAAATCGCTCCATCCATCTCTTCTGCCAGCGTTCACAAGTATTTTGGAGTGCAAGGAAGGACACCCGGGGGCCACAGACTCCACCAGCGGGGCTAGGGATTCATCCGTGATGATGCACTTGGCCCCTGAGGCCTGCAGCCTGTGGAGGATATCTCTGGCTGTCAGCTGAGAAGTGCCTGGCAGCAGCACTGTTCCTATGGGCAAGTCATTCAGTTTGAGGATTCACACATATACTGCACATTTAAACTCCTAGAGCGTATTGCAGGACACTTAGCATGAAGCTACAAGAAGAGAAACCTGATGTCTACTCTCCAATATAATTTAATAGTTTATTATCCATATGGTCCATAGCGATAGTTTGTTTCTTGTCATCTTCTATACATAGGTATTACCTGTTCTGAGGCAGGCGATGTTAACCAACCACCACTCTGGAACTCTTGGCAGAATAAGGAACACTCTGTCCCCTTTGCTTAGCTGACAGGGTCCTGACAGAACATTGGCCAGTTTTTTAGAATGGAAGGCCAGCTCTTCGAAACCCCATCGGATTTCCATCTCTCTGTCCTTCACCCACCACAGGGCAGGATTATCTGCTTTATTTCCACCCTCAAAATCAAAAAAAGAGTAGGGGGGGGGGGGGGATTTTCAGTGAAGCTATGGGAAAATCTAATTATATTTAATACAAAGGGACTGAATGCT
>JAODLI010072533.1:0-14043 GCA_027575585.1 Percopsis omiscomaycus
TATCCCCAGGTAGTACAGGGGATCTGGAGTCGTTACGACGAGGCAGGGGTCTATCTCTCTTCGCTTCGGGGGAGACGACTCAGTGTCACCAGTGGTTCTCTCTGGCAGAACAGAGTGCTCCACTGGGGATGGACGCACTGGCTCACCATTGGCCAGACGGCCTGCTGTGTGCTTTTCCACCTATAACACTAATTTCAGCTACGCTGTACAGGGTGCGACTGTCCACACACAGGGTTCTGCTTGTGGCCCGAAGGTGGCCGTTGAGAACCTGGTTCCCGGCACTCCTAGGCCTGCTATGCGGCGAGCCATGGTGTCTCCCAGGCAGGAGGGATCTGCTGTCACAGCTGGAGGGCAGGATTTGGCACCCAGATCCGAAACAGTTGTGGGTATGGCCTCTGCAGGGACGGAGCCGCTCCTGACTGGCCTCACCCCATCCTTTCTGGAAACTATCTGTAATGCCAGAGCTCCATCGACACGGGCAGTATACGGCAACTGCTGGGCCATGTTCACATGCTGGTGTGGGTCCGCCCAATGCCTTTGGTAATGGAGTTTCTCCAGTCACTCCTGGAGGCAGGCCGTGCAGCCACAGCAGTAAAGGTCCACGTGGCCGCTATACCTTCACGCCACCTCCAGGTTGAGGGAAGGCCACTAGGGAGCCATCTTCTGCTAGGACAGTCCCTGTAGGGGGGACGGAGGCTTTGTCCCCCAAGGGTAATGTGGGCGCCAACCTGGGACCTGATTCTGGGAGGCAGAACGTAGGATGTCAGGTGTTTTATACAGGGAGTGGCCCCGACACCTACGTTGTCACAGGTGACTTTGTTGTTATCAATGCTCAACCTGCGCGAAGCGCGAGGGGAAATATCCACTTTGTGGACTGCACTGGCAGCCATCCAGGAATTCACAAAACCATAGTTACCATCGTAACTTCCGTTAAAACATTTAACACTGTGCCAACGATTAATAACAAATAATTAGTTGTTAGTTTCCCTCCCTGAAGTGTTAAAATGAAATGTTAACACTTTTTAGTGTAGATATAAAAATCAATTACAATAAACAAATAATGTTTTTTCACCAATGCTCCACCATAAGACAAATTAAACGCAAAATGCACTTTGAAAAGTTCATCAAATGCCCCGAGGGAGCGGTTTGCCTGGCATGGGATGAGATGCTTATCCATGGCGATATAGAAGCTACCTTTAAGACTTAATTTCAAATCCATTCAGTTTAACAACCTCATTTTACGTGCCCAAGAAAGTTTTTATTATTTTATTTAACCTTTATTTTAACAGGAACGTCCCATTGAGACACAATCCCTTTTACAAGAGAGTCCTGCGAAGTGACATGACAGATTATTATCGCTACCTTAATAATATAATTACCTTATAAAAGACAACATGTCTCTCAAATGCATCACATGCACTTATTTTTGGAGACTTCGGTCCTGGTGGTGGTGGAAGGAGATGTATCAGCAACAACAGGGAGGCCATTTCATGGTCATAGGCTAAGAACAAAGAGGCACAAGAATGAACAGAATTGCAAAATAAATAAATAAAACACCTTTATACTGTATATATTCTGTACATATTCCTAAAAAAAATCCCATCAACATCACTTCTTCCTGCTGACTGTACCAAGCGACGCAACTCCGGAGATAAAGTGAGCCGCTTAGCTTCTTGTATGACATTTGGCTTGAAGAACACATCCCATTTCTGAAGCAGCCTGGAGGATGTCTCTTCACCAAATAGGAGTCTTGTTCCACCTTTAAGAAAGACATTAATAAACTACTACTACTGGAAATATTTTCAAATTTCAATCCAATCTGAACATCTATTTCACAATTTACCAATCCTTTTGCATCCAGGAATCTTGGGAATGTTGAAAGGATATTATCACTCCTGCCTGGATCACAAGCTTCTGACGGTGCTGAAAGGTCCCTCTCATCTTCTGGAGAATCTGGAAATTGTCTGCAGTATGGTTGAGCAAGGATATGGCCTGTTGGCAGGCATCCCCATCTAGCTGCCTTTCAACATTAACTGTCCTTTGGGAATTTGGACCTCCTGGAAAAATGGCAACAGAGCTGTTTGGTGGTAGTAGAGATCCTCGATGAATCCTCCTTTGGACTGTTTTCAGACGCCAAGAAATGTATCCTGTGATGCTGGCAGCATCATAGAAGTGCTCCTGGAAGGAAAGAAGAAAACAAAATACTCTCTTCATACTCAACTCATGAGAAAATACAGATAATTCAATGTTATGGACACAAATTCGTGTCACAACATGCAAATATGAAAGTGTCATGCAAACATAATTGCATAATATTGACTATTACATAGCCTTTCTTGGCATATGGATCCTTGAGGAAAGGGAACAGCATCACTATCCCAAGAGCATACTCTTCTCTGATTGCTTTTGTGGGTAATTTAAAATCTGCCTGAGAGGAGATATCAATCTAAATCTATGCAATGGCCATGTAGTTATTTGACACAAAAGAAGTTGAAACACACATACCCATGTTTATCAACCATGTGACCCACGAGTATGTTGACCATTTGTCTTCTTGTGCCATCGGTTAGGGTTTTTGTAGTTTGGTACTCCTGTAGTACTGTTTCACCACCGGACATGCTTCGTAGCACAGTTTCAATCAACTAATAAAAACCAAAACCACGAGAATGCAAAACATTGTGAACAGCTTTTCTAGAGCCTCAGATGAAAAAATGTCAGATGTTAAAGAGTTATGAGAATAAAGTTTGGTTGGACCCTTTTTGGCAGACTCTGCATCACATGTATCCTCAAGTCTTTGTTTCTTGCCAGGGACCTCATCTATGATTATAGTTGATGAGCTGGAGCTTGAGTCAGACGTCTCAGAAGAATAACCAATCAGAAAATTCTAAAGGAATACAAAATAAGTTAAATTAAAATGTTTCTGTCAGGTGTAGAGTGCTTGATTACAACTTCTCTGTAACTCACCGTCATTTGAGAAAATTGTCAGCACCACATTTCCTTGTCCAACGAGGTCGCTGAATATTTGTCCATCAACATCTGTACCTGTGGCATCTTTGTATTTAACTTCGGCATCAGGTGGCAGGCAAAATCTTTTGACCCATTTTTTTTAGTGTCTGTTAAAGCATGTAAAGAAATCTAGAACAAATGAACTGGCAGAATGAGGTTTAAAAATTTTTGTTGTATTTTAAAACATTTTCCGAAGCCAAGATAAAGTAAAAGAAAACCTTTTTCGTGGAATTGAAGAAAGTCAAACCGTCCATCAACCTCATCCAACTTCACATACTTCTGCTGTTGGTTGTACTTCACCTGGATTAGCATTTTGCCTGAGTAATGCAAGAAAGTTTGACAAAGTAATATTTAAAGTAGGAACAGTAAAGAATAAAGCCAATCCAGGTCACACACAGACAAGAAAGAGCACAGATACATGAAACGTGTTGTTTTGTTTTCTTTAAATTTGGGAAATTATTACACTTTAATGTTTTAAATATAACTAAATGTTTCTAGAGCAGCAACATTCCAGTTTACAACAGTAAAGTCACTATATAAATTCACTAAAAAGAAATTAAAATGTAAAAGTAAATCATATTCCTGACATCAAATTACTGAGTTGTAACGTTAAGTTAGCCGAGCTAGTGTGAGACTGGACAGAATAGAACAGAATATCCCTTTCTACAGGTTTATGCTTGTTGAATATGTGTATTGATAAAGTATTGGCTTTTTACTCAATGAAGGTTTTATTGAACGTAAGTTACCCACAGTAACGCGCGCAGATGTTGTCAATTCGAGTAATTTTCAGTTACCTTCACCGCAGTTTCTCTGATCTGCTAGTTGCTGTTTGTGCACGCCTGGTGTGTGTGTGTGTTTGCGTGTAGGAGCCGACAGCAGGCCGACACAGAGAGTAGGCAGAGGCTGTAGCCTGATAACACTACGGTCTTTTGCCCAGTGCCTGTTTAAAACCGCGTTTCAGTGCCCATCCCTAAATAACACGATGATAATGCCATTTATCAGTCAGCACTAGTAAAAATCATAAATAGTTTTTCATGCCTTGCATGTGAATTGTTGTTTATTAATTGATAAAGCGGGAGACAATTTTAGTACTTAACAGTTAGCTAGCTAACGTTACTTACTAGCTAGCTAACTGTTTGTGGTGCTGCTAAGTAACGTTGCCTGGACAGTTTTACTGTTCTGTCCTGGCAACAAACAACGTTTTATGAAGCATATATTTATATATTTGACTTAATTGCACTTAGAGCTTTGTGAAGGAGGAAAATGTGCTGTTTCTAACCGAAAAAGTGAAATACTTAATTTGATCTCTGCAGAGTTGGGCTAACACCAGAGAAGGTTTACTAACACTGATTAAATCAACACTGAAAGAACCCCAACATTAAACATCATTTAAATCCGAAATTGTTAACATTACACCTTGGGAGTTAAAATCAACTAGGAAATGTTTAACCCTGAAATTTCAACACTCTTTGTTCTGCATAACCATGACATGACGCCTGTTATGAACTTGAAGGAGTCTTTATTACTGTTTATGACTGTTGTCATTAGGTGTCATTCGGTAAATTAATGTCAAGTTTAATGTTAAGTTTGTTATGACAACTTGACATTAACCAAGATGACATAACCTGCAAGTGTCTTTGTCATGAAAACTTGACATTAACTAAGACAACATAACCTGTCATGAACATCCCATGGTAGACCTAATTATCACTTAAACAATTTAGCTTTATGTGTTAACATCCTACCATTCTTCACCTCCCTGATCAATTGCTCCCTGGCCACAGGCTCGGTCCCTGCTGCCTTTAAAACCGCTACTCAAGAAACCATCAGGGATGGACGCAGACACTTGAACGCATCCAAAACACTTGAACGTGTTATCTCTGGCCAACTGTCCTCCTAACTCTCACAACACAACCTCCTGGACCCTCACCAATCTGGGTTCAATGCTGCTCACTCCACTGAAATTACTCTTCTCATGGTGACAGAAGCCCTGCACACTGCTAAAGCCTCCTCCCTCTCCTCAGTCCTCATTCTCCTAGACTTGTCTGCAGCATTCAACACGGTAAACCACCAGGTCCTTCTATCGACCCTTGCTGAATTGGGCGTTGCCAACTCGGCACTCTTCTGGTTTGAGTCCTATCTGACAGATCGCTCCTATCGAGTCCTCTGAAATGGACACCTGTCCAAAACCTGCCCGCTTACCACTGGGGTTCTGCAAGGATCTGTGCTGGAACCCTTACTTTTCTCACTGTACACTAGATCTCTTGGCTCTGTAATCTCTTCTCACGTATTCTCCTACCACTGCTATGCCGACGACACCCAACTCTATCTCTCATTCCCCCCATCTGACACGCAGATCTCAACTAGAATCTCTAATTGTCTCGCTGACATCAGTTCTTGGATGTCTTCGCATCACCTCAAGCTCAACCTTGAAAAGACAGAGCTACTCTACCTCCCGGGAAAATGAACTGCCCTCAAGTGGACCTGTCCATTACCCCTGAGAACACCAGTGTCCTCCTGTCAAACTGCAAAGAGTCTAGGTGTTGTCCTGGACAACCAACTGTCCTGCGCAGCCAACATTGACGCAACGAGCCTGCAGATTTGCCCTCTACAATATCAGAAGGATTAGGCCGTTCCTCACAAACGAAGCGGCACAGCTCCTAGTCCAAGCTGTATCTAGACAACACGTCTAGACAACTGCAACTCTCTACACGCCGGGTTACCGGTCTCTGCTACCAGACCCTTACAACAAATCCAAAATGCAGCAGCACGTCTAGTATTCAACCAACCAAAGTTCTCCCACGTAACCCCCCTCTTCCGAGACCTTCACTGGCTCCCCATTTCAGCCCGCATCCGATTCAAGACATTAGTGTTGGCCTACAAGGCAGCAAAATGAACTGCCCCGCTCTACCTCCAAGCAATGGTAAGATTCCAAGCCCCAGCCAGGGCACTAAGATCTACTACCTCGGCTGGCAGGCTGGCACCTCAGTCGCTACGCGTAAGAGTCCCGCAGCTCAGCCCAGACTCTTCTCTTTCCTGGCACCGCAATGGTGGAATTAGCTCCCTGCAGCGATCAGAACAGCAGAGTCAATACCTATCTTCCGCAAGAGGCTTAAAACCCACCTCTTCAAGATCCATCTCGGTACCTCGGCTACTGATCTTTCCACCTCATAGCACTAATCCCACTAACAATCCTTATTATATCCTAATTTCCTCCCTTATTAAAAAGAAGAAAAAAAAGAATATATTCCTCCTTTCTTCTCTTATATCAACTTTTAGAATACTAAGCACTTTGCTGTTAGCAATTATAGACTTTTTGAAGAGTGAATGATAACTTTATATTATTGCAATTATTGACTATTTGAGGAGTGAATGATAACTTTCGAGTAATGTGGTGCAAATGCATATATAACATAGCCTTGTTACATGATGATGCGCTTATTCTAGGAGAATCTTATCTGCTTGCAAAAACTAGTGGTTAACCAGTTCAACTGTTGACAAATGTACTAATTGTAAGTCGCTTTGGATAAAAGCGTCTGCTAAATGCTGTAAATGTAAATGTCACGTCTCAGAAGTCACTGAGATAGAAGTGAACCCACAAGCACGACTCAAGAGGCAGGAATGACTATTAATGCTGATTTAATCGAAAAGGCATAGTCAGGCAGGCAAGGTCACAGTACCGGGTAAGCAGTCCAAGACAGGCAGTAATACAAATCCGTAGGCAGAGACAGGTCCAGAAGACACGCAAAAGGTCAACACACCGTCAGAAGAGGTCTAAACAAACTGTAGTATGCGCTGGAATGCTAGGCTGGAAACACTAGCCAATCTGGCAAGGAGCTGGTGCAAGAGGCAGGTATAAATGCCCAGGCTAATGAGGGTGATGAGCTGCAGGTGAGTAACTAGGCAGGAACCACCAGATGAAGGTGAGATGAACCAAAACAGGAGGGAAACTGGAATCTGAAATGATAGGGGAGTTAGTGAACCAGAACAAATGACATGAACTAAAATAATGTTTAATTGCTGGAGCGCTACGTGACAGTAAATGTAAAATGTAACATTACATTAAACTGTGATATGTGGTTGGTTCTGACATTGGCTATCATAAGACTATGATAATTGTCTCAAGAACATTTTCCTTGACCTCAACTACAGTGGTACAATTTGGACTTGTCATAAAAATGTCATTAAATTGTATTACACTGTCAAATGCTTTAATATATCTTTTTGTGTTTGTAAAACAAATGTTTCAAAAATATATAAACTTTTTAAGTGTACTCTATATAAAGTGTATTTAATTGGCACTACTGTAAGTGTAGGAAGTGCACTTCAGTTGTAATAATAACTAAAGTGTACTTCAAGTGCACTCATAATGTTACAATGAGATACATTTTGTAGACATTAAAAACACCCAACACAAACACAAACAGAACAGATGTTTAATCTTAAATCTAATAATTACAAATTTTATAACAAAATAGAACTTTATCTGTGTTAACTAAAATATCCACTCAAAAGTAATGTAAATGTAACACCTTGAAACACTTTTTTGGGGAATTAACAATAAACATGTAGTGGACCGGTTACCAGAATGTTCTAGAACACGTAGGAGGCAACAACAGAAACTGAAGAATAGCAGTAAATAGTAAGTAAATATTTTTTCGTAGAAACATGAAATACAAAAACAAATTCAAACATTTCAATTAGGCCTATATACCCTTATACTATCTAAAGAAATATTTAAATCACAGTCATGTGTGTATGTATTAATGAAATTTGACTAATATTACAGTGACAAGTTAGTAAATCACTATAGGATAATTCAGTGTTTTATACCAGTATAGATCTCAGTTCTCAGTATACACTCACAATTTCCTATATAGAACTTTAGTTCAAAGGAATACAGTTCTCATGTTTATGTGTCAATTAGTCTCTTTTTCACAGGAGCTGAAAAGACTACCATCCTTCAAGGTGTAATCTCACTAGGAGGCTCGCGATCTCTGTAATGTGGCGAGTGAGTTGACTGCACGTGCAGAGACTGAAAGGAAACACACGGAGGCTGGCTTAACGAAAAAGCGATGACGCACCCTTGTAGCGATCTTTTAATACGAAACGGAAAAATACAATATACAAAAACGGAGAACAAACGGACGTGGAGACAGGAGCAAGACTACACAGAAGAAATAACAGACAATTCCCCTCAGCCTCCCTCCCCCATATATAGGCTGCCAGGAAGGGCTGATGAGGGGATTGCGCACAGGTGCGTAACCAGGTTGGGTGGCGCCTCCGGTTGTTACAATCTTTCTTTCCTCCCCAAAAAACAAAAAACCTGACCTGTATATAACAGGATCAGGATATGAAACATCAGCAACTAGATATAAGCTGTAGTCAAAATTATAGGGCTAAATCATGTGTAGCTACATAGCTAAACACGTGTAAAAATACAAATTGCGTGTAAAATAATAAATCACAATATAAGTGTTCAAATATACTGCAGCACACTTGTAGTGATTTAATTGTAATAATATAAGTACTGGAATAACTGTATGTTAGCCTAGCCTAACCTGCTCATATACACATGCATGGGTTTTGGGCTAGCTCCATTAGCCATTCGACAGCGCAGCGCACAGCGCACAAACCCAACGAAAATGTTTCTTCTACTTACAGGATATCTTTCTAATATTCTTTATCTTTTTTTTTTTTTTTTTTTACTTTTCGTGTGTTAGTTTTCTCGTCAAGATTGTCTGTGAATGGAGATTTCTTCAGCACTGTCAAAGGGTGGGACTGGGTAGGTAGAGCAGCTCCAATTATAATTACAATTAGGTCATTTAGCAGACGCTTTTATCCAAAGCAACATTAACAAGGGATTTTCTTACACCCTCCCCCCTTAAAGCTCTATCCTCTACTACTGCAATATCTACTTTTCATAAATAGATTAAAAGAAAACTATATATATATATATATATCTGTACGGGAGCACCCCCACCCCTCCGCTTTAGCTCGCCGGTGTACTGAACCACCGGCTGGTGGGCATCCACTCACCCAACGCATCTCCTATTACGTGCACCTGTCCTGCATCTCCTCATCACCACGCTCTCCCAGCCTATAAATCACCGTCACCATGGACGGCCGTCACCGAGAGAGACTGGAGTTCTTCGTAACATCATCGCCCCTCCACCCCATTGTCCTGGGTCTCCCGTGGCTTCAGCGTCACAACCCTGCCATCTTGTGGAGTCAACGGAGGATTCAGCGGTGGGGCTGTAGGAAGACCTGTTAGCGTGGTGGCGGAAGTTCCCCCTACCGGATAGATAGCGGTTAGGCATCTTGCTCAAGGAAGCTTACAGGTAGGCCACCTCTGGGGCTCAAACCCACGACCTTCCGGCTGAGAGTCCAACACTTAGGCCACTAGACTATCCTGCCCCTGGTTATACACCAGTTATCGTAAGAAAACAACATTCTGTTGAATAATGACAGGATGTCATCAGGGCTAACATAGCTATACATTTTGCAACTTACATTACCTATTACTCTGCTGTACAGACTGCTTCTGGAGGCTCATTCCACCATTGCAGCGCCAGGACATAAAATAATCTAGACTGGGCTGAGCAACTCTTGTGCCCTTGTAGTGACTGAGGTGCAAGCCGACCAGCCGAGGTGGTAGATCAAAGTGCTCTTGTAGGGGCCTGGAAACGGACTATTGCTTGGAGGTAGAGTGGGGCAGTTCCCTTTACTGCCTTGTAGGCCAACACCAGTGTCTTGAATGTGATGAGGGCCGATGATGGAGTGCCAGTGTAGGTCTCAGAAGAGGGAGGTTACATGTGTAGCAGTACGAGTTTAACTCGTTTCTACCTGACAATCTTGGCCAATCACTACCGCAGGTTTCTCCTAAAAACGGGTAGTAGCCCTCCTGCTTGGAACTCTTGCTTGTTGGTGACGGAAGTGCGTCATACTTCCGGGTTGCTCACTTCGTGTGTTTTGCTGCACTACAGCTACAAGGTAGCGGATGTACTGTCTCTGCACTGTTCCATTGTCGCTAGCTTCCGTTATGTTCATTATGTATTGAACGTTACAGATCTCCGGTTGGCGGGTCAGTCCTTCACTCCGTCGGCAACGCATTCAAAAGAATGGATCTCGCTGATAATTTGCATGCTTGCAACTGCCTCCTTCGGGTTGACTCAAATGCTACCTGATCAGAGCCAGGCTGGTTCAGCGGCGATCGGTTTAGCCCGATCGCCCCCCCCCCCCGACTGCTGTTTTGCCTGAATTTGCTGAACATTGTACATTGTACCAGCGACATTTGAAGATCGCTACATGCTCGTTCTGCCTATACGGCCACTGGGCCACTACGTGACGGCCATACGGTCAACTGTGGACATTTTAAAATGATTGAATGTAGCCTAAGGGGTTGACTCATTTCATTGTAATTTGGTTGATTTAAGTTTCTTTCTTTATTTCATGTTGTTTTGTTTTCACTTTAGTTAAAAGTTGCATTTAAGTTTTGTTTCTCCTTTAGGATTATTAAGTGTTCTGAATTTATATTTTGTTTCGTACTGTTTTCTGGAACCACTGTTGGTTTTGGTAGTCTATATTGTGAGTTTTTGTTTTGTGAGCGAATCCCTGATAATCGTGTGTCCCGTTTTTGTCCCTGTTTTAGTTGCTGAGACCTGAAGGTGGTGCTGGTGTCCAGGTGGTGGTATTCCCTTCCTGTGTGCAGTGTGTCTACCCCGTTTTCTTTGCTGTGTTTGTGTGTTCACGGGTGACTTTCACTGGAATCCCTTACCTGATTTGTCGACTCGTGCTGCCCCACATGGGAGAACTTGGGTTGTGTAACAACGGGAGTGCCCCGCCCCTCCCGCTCTAGCTCGCCGGCGTATTAACCACCGGCCTGCGGCCGTCCACTCATCAGGCGCACCTGGGGTTTCACACACCTGTTCCGCATCTCCTCACTCCCTTGCTATATAATCAGGGAGTAGGAGATGAGGAGTTGTTGGTTATTGTTTGGCTTCACTATGATGTGGCTTATTGTCTAGGTGTTTTCCCATTAAACGCTCATCGCTGTTTGGAAACGTATCACAGTTTGGATTCATGTTCTTTTGCACCTGCACTCGCGCACCTCAACCGTGACAGAATAACCAACCAATTGTTATGAGGGTCCCTCTCCCGCGGTCTATGGAAGAACGCATGCAACAGGTGGAAGGACAACTCGCCGGCATGAACGCGGTCCTGGGGCGTATCGCCGCGGTGGTGTCTCCGGACGCCGCTGCCCCACTGCCGCCTCCACCATCGCCTCCACCACCGGTACTGGTGCTCGGAGTGGCGAGTAGCGGCCGGGCCGTCCAGCCAGAGAAGTTCGACGGGGCGCCCGGTGGCTAAATGGTTTCCTGATGCAAGTCGAACTCCTGGTGCAATCGACCCAGGAGGACGAGGCGCAGAAGGCCCGTACATTGCTGGTTGCTGGCCCGTACGCTCGCTGGCCGAGCCCTGGAGTGGGCCACCGCGATCTACACCAGTCGCGGTGGGATAGCTCCCGGATACGGCTGGCTGGTGGGGCGGCTCCGGTCCGCATTCGGCCGTGCGGACCGGAGCTGGGGAGACACAGGCGAACGGCTGTATCGTCTCTGTCAGGGGTCCCGGTCAGCACAGTTATACGCCGTGGACTGTCGGACGCTGGCGGCCTCCAGTGGCTGGAACGAGCCGGCCCTGCGCACTGCCTTCCGCATGGGCCTACGGCGGGAGGTACAGTTGGAATTGGCGTTTCTCCCGACCCAGCTGCCACTGGAGGCCATGATGGCCCGTGCCTTGGCCATCGATGGCCAGCTCCGGGAACGGGATCGCCTGACGGGACATCTGCCGTTGCCAGCTGTTCAAGACGACCTTGAGGCCATGGAGCTGGACGCATCAGGGCTGGCCGCAGTTGGACGAACCCGTCGGAGTCAGCAGGGCCCGTGCCTCTCCTGTGGGCGGCCGGGTCATACCCGTGACAAATGCCGTCAGCGACGGGGTGAGGCACGGGAGCAGGTGAGGGATAAGACTCGCTTAGGCGAGCCTGGCGCTGACGCGCCGGCTATCATGAAACTGTTTACGCACAAGGTTCGTCTCTCTGGTAACTATTTATGGACCGAGGACTCGCCAGCTCCTTGGGACTACGGTTGCATCGCCTGGAGTCTCCCATCCCGCTGAAGTCGCTGACGGGGGAGCCGCTCAGCACGGGGAGCGTCACCCACCACACAGCACCCATCACTGTCACCATGGACGGCCGTCACAGAGGGAGACTGGAATTCTACATCATGCCATCCCCTCTGCATCCGATCGTGTTGGGTCTCCGTGGTTGCAACGTCACAACCCTGCAATCTCCTGGAGCCAGCGAAGGATCCAACGGTGGGGATCCGGCTGTGGGAAGACCTGCAGGCTTGCGCTCAATGGGGCCGTGGCGGCGGAAGGTTTTGCGGTCCCCCTCCCAGACAACGTGCCAGCACTTTACGTGGACCTAGCGAAGGTGTTCTCGCAAGGACAGGCGGAGTGTCTCCCTCCTCATCGACCCTGAGATTGCGCTATTGACCTGCTGCCCGGGGCTACCACCCCCCTCCCCGGAACCGGGTCTACCCCCTCTAAGTGGCTGAGACGTCTTCGATGGAGGACTACGTGGCAGATAACCTGGGCCGGGGCTTTATCCGTCCTTCGACATCTCCCGCACAAGCAGGGTTTTTCTTCGTGGAGAAGAAGGACGGAGGGCTCTGGCCGTGCATAGACTACCGTGGCCTCAACAACGTCACTGTAAAATTCCGCTACCCGATGCCCCTGTTTCCCTCGGCCATTGAGCAACTACGTGGGGCCCGGTTCTTCACCAAACTCGACCTCCGGAAGGCATATAATTTAATCCGGATCCGGGAAGGAGATGAGTGGAAGACCGCCTTCAGCACAATGTCCAGCCATTACGAGTACCTCGTCATGCCCTTCGGACTGACCAACGCACCATCGGTGTTCTAGTCTTTCATGGACGAGGTACCCCGGGACATGGTCGGACGGCAAGTCGTGGTTTATATTGATGACATCCTAATCTACTCAGCGACTTTTGGGGGCACCAGCAGCATGTGTGGAGGGTGCTCCGTTGATTGCTAGACCACGGCCTGTATGCGAAGGCGGAGAAGTGCCAGTTCCACCAGGCCACCATCCCCTTCCTCGGGTATGAAATCAGCCGGCAGGGGGTGAAGATGGTCGAGCAGAAGGTTGAGGCAGTCAGGTCATGGCCAACACCCACGTCGATCAAACATCTGCAGCGCTTCCTAGGGTTTGCCAACTTCTACCGCCGCTGCGGACGTACTGCATGGACAGCCCCAGCAACTGGTCCCGGTTTCTCCCCTGGGCGGAGTACGCGCATAACACCCTCGCACACTCCTCCACTGGCCTGTCCCCCTTCCAGGTGGTCTACGGCTATCAGCCTCCGCTGTGCCCCTGGACAGGGGCTACCAGCGACGTCCCCGCCGTGGAGGAGTGGTTCCGGGGCGCTGAGAACGCTTGGGCCGCCGTCCGGGGGCGTCTGCACACGGCGAGCCAACGACAGAAGCTGCAGGCAGACTGGCAGCGGTCCGACGCCCCCAGCTTCCGCCCGGGGGATGAGGTGTGGCTCGCCACCCAGGATCTCCCACTCCGTCTGCCCTGCCGTAAGGTGGGTCCCCGGTATGTGGAGCCAGTCAGGGTCCTCCGGAAGGTAAACGACGTTTCGTACCCGTTGGCATTGCCCGTGGAGTACAGTCGGATCTCACCAACATTCCATGTCTCTCTCCTCAGGTCGGTGGTTCCCGGTCCCCTGGCTCAGCTGGATGGACCAGAGGGCTCAGTACACACCGTGAGTCCAGGCGGCGTAAGGCTGGGCTGCAGTACTTGGTGGACTGGGAGGGGTACGGCCCCGAGGAACGCAGCTGGGTCCGGGCCGAGGACATCATGGACAAAGGACTCATCCGAGCCTTTCATCTGGACCACCCTGCTCCACGACCTCGGAGCCCCCGACCTCGGAGCCCCCCCCAGGCGCGCCAGGAGGCG
>JAODLI010072554.1:1523-35619 GCA_027575585.1 Percopsis omiscomaycus
ATTATACCACACTGACTAATACCAGCTGTAACTTTGGTCTGTCCACACACTATAGGGGAATGTATCCAATGTACGTACTGTATCTACATTAACATATAACTGTACACGTGTTGTATGGGTAAGGGGATATCTTTTTTTGCTTGTTTTAAGATGTTAGAAAGATTATTAGGAATGTAAATCAGAAATGTAAGTCAGCTAAGGACTTACATTTCTGCGGTGTGCAGGGTGACATGTAGAACATGCTGAAACAAGCATCTCCAAAGCACAGAGCAGCAACGCCAATATTTCATGCTGATCTTTTTCCGATAGGGAGTCCCAACCACTAACATGGACTGCCCTTGATTTAATAGCACTTAAAAAACGTAATTATACCACACTGACTAATACCAGCTGTAACTTTGGTCTGTCCACACACTATAGGGGAATGTATCCAATGTACGTATCTACATTCACATGTAGATACGTACATTGGATACATGTGTTGTAAGGGGAAAGGGGATTTCTTTTTTTTATGCTTGTTTTAAGATGTTAGAAAGATTATTATGAATATAAATCAGAAATGTAATTGGAAAAAAAAATATGACGTCAATATGGAGATCCTGAAACAAGCTTATACAGACAATACATTTCCTGATAAGCTTTTGTATAAGAACGTGTGCTATTGTTTTTGTGGTAACAAGCACAGATAGCCACACTTAAATGGATTTGACAAGCATAAATGTGATCAGATTTTAGTGGCTTTATCAGTCAATAGGGGATATACAAAGTATTAAAAGATTCATTTCCCTGGCACAGTTCCCCTCAGCCCCTTAGCATGCTAAGGTAAATGGCAATAAACACAAATCTATACTTATTAGCTTAGTTGTATTCCATCCGGTGAATGTTTTTTCTGATTAAAGTTGCCTCTGCAGTAGAGCGTGCCCTTCAACGGAAATGAATTTATTGGACATAAACACAAATAACACAGCTTCTAATAGGTTTTTGTCTCTAATACAAACAAAATGCAATAAAGCTGTGGAGGCAGTATAACGCAACATAAATTATTCTGGTAATCGCCTGTATAGTTGGTATGCAGGAACTCATGCATGCAGATTACCTTTATTAAACAGTAAGTTGCCATTCCACCAGGTCTGTGTGTGTGTGTGTGTGTGTGTGTGTGTGTGTATTTGTGTGTGGTCAACATAATATAAATAATATTTTGATGACACCCCATCCGTTTAAACAAGACTCAAGTGACATTCACAATTAATGCACATGTGCTGTTGTGGACTCCATGGGCTAATATGCAGGAGAAGGGCAATTAAATAAGGAGAATTAAATTAAATAGAACTAATTGCTTAAATCATCCATCGTGAATAGGATTTGATTCATTTTTCCTTTCTTGTGCAGACTGTCATTCTCTTTACAAAAGCACTTTTGTCTTTTTCCCCTTACAAAAAAAAAACACCGGAATGTCATGTGATCAATTTGTGACATTCAGAGGGTTTTTATGTAAGGGTCTTCTCAAAGGTTCCCGTCTTTCTTAAACCCTTCCTTCCATCCCTCCATCTGTGTTTCTATCTATTCATTTTCTTCTCCTGCTTATTGCTGTTCAGGGTTATGGGGGGCTTGATCCTATTCCACGTTACTGTAAATGTGAAGCAGAGAGTCCCTGATTGGGACACCAGGTCATGCCAGGGTCATTTCACAATGCACACACTGTGACATTGCAACAATTACATTTTTCTGGAAATGTTTTCTGGAAATGTATTAGCTTTAACAATACATCACTGTACACCCCCGCCTGTGAGTTATTAGGGCAGATTGGATCTCAGATTTATGTTGGGTGGAGCACATTTGCTGAGGTCAGAAAACTGCATAGAAAGAAGGTGTCAATTATCCCCCTCTAGGCGGTGGAACACAAATGAGTGAGGAGGATGTCTGGAGGCCTACAAAAATCTCTATGTATTTGTGTATGTTTTTTTTTACATGATTACAATTAGGCTAATGATTATGGCCCATTTCACACATATTTTATACATAATATATGTTTTGCATCAAGTCATATATGGGGCACTAAACTATTATGCAAAACATTAGTTTTTTAATACATTGAATAGGCCTTTTATAATTGGTACATATGAAAGGGTAATCATACATGCACTAACATTGTATATTCATAAATAAAGTTTACAACATATTTGATGTTTATAGTATTTATAGTTTCTTTCATATGGGCAGACAGTCTTGAGATGAGGAGAGTTATAATCAGCCGAAATAACCCAAAACACATGGGGGTAGGGGTGTGCAGGGGCTCAGATGTTTTAATAAAATGTAATCAATGTGCTTTTCTTGCTTTAAAATAGAAAAACTGAAATGAAAGTTTGATGAACTTCTGCTGCACACTCCAATAACTCCCGGCAGCCAGTCTCAGCACTTCAGACAGCGCCCAACACACAAACATCCACCTCGCAATGACTGAGCATAACAACTTAATGAAACTCACACCCGGTGGTGTTCAACGCGGCCTGGCCCCTCTTTGATAGGTCCCAAGAGGATAAGGAAGTGCTCACATTTTGTGTCCACCTCAAATTCCTGTGATTCTGGGAAGAAAAACTGTATTGCAATATGTTTTGCGACTGGAGACCTACACAGTCAGCATTTAAATTATTTTTTCCATTTCATTGCGTTTACCATTTATTTGATTTGGTTGTTTTCCTCTTTCTAGCCTTAAATATAAATGAATTACTTTGCAGGGCCATCACGCTTCGCTAGTCCTGTGGATTTCCGTTTTAAGTCTACATCCTGTCTGTTATCACAGGGGACATTAATCCCCTGACTTTCAGGGGCTCAAACCATGCCTTGGACAAATGAGAACGACTGATAAGCTTGTCCTAGGAGAAAACTGCCTATTTTGAATCCTGATCAAGTCAATAGCTGGGTTTACATGGCGCCTAATATTCCGATTATAATCGGTTTAAAAGCCCAAACCAAATAAAAATGCTCGATATAAACACCTCAATCAGAATAAAAAGGCCCAAACCAGAGGGGTAGTTTAAACCTTTTAATAAACCGATCAAGACAAACATTGTTCAATTTAAACGATTTAACCTGATTACTTTCATGGCTTTCCTCTCATTTCTTGACGTAATGAGATCGGAACATTCCAGCAGTAGCCTGCAACTCTCTCCCATGTCCTACCCGTCCTTGTTGCGGACCTTCATCAACTGATTTCTGATTTTAGGACAGTTATGTAGAATCACAAATATATGACAACAATTCAGGCGAGCAATAAAAGTTAAATACAACGTTTAACAATAGTCGGATCGATTAAATGGTGGGGGTAAGGGGGCGGAGCTAAAAAAAAAATCTTTTACATTATTATTTGTATGTATTTCTGCTTTTACAATGTATTTCCATTGCACTCTCTGTAAAAACGACGGAAGATGGAGATGGAAAAAATAGAATACAGGCAGGGGAAAAAGTGCCATCTCCGCGAGCAGCATCCCCTCGCGTGCATTCTACAACAGGCTTTAGAGCAGTGGTTCTCAACCTTTTTTGGGCCAGCGCCCCCTATCCATTATCCAGGTACCTTACTGCCCCCATCAAATAAGATGTAGGCTAAGTGCTCTGAATATTAATGATTAGTATTATTATTATTGTTCTGATGATTTTTATTGTATTTATTAGGCCTATTATTGTTGTTACTATTGTTATAATCAAAAATCATTAAAAAAAAAAATCACATCGAATGACAAACAACAGATTTATTTCCCAGGGAACCAAAAAGCCATGTGAATAGAAATTATATTTACAGGTATTTATGCAACCGTTATAAATATGACATTCAAATTTAACAACAGCCATTCAGAAATGATTGGCTGGAACCTTTGATATTTAGTTCGAGCACTGCCAGTTGCTTCACTGCATGATAGGACCTGGCTAAATCCCTGCTCAATCAGATACGTGGTCAGGAAAGCCAGAAGAAGCAGCCTGGTCTTCTCCCAGAGAGCCAGGTAACGTGTGGCATATTTGGCCCACATGCTGTCCCAGCCAGAGGGAAAAGTAACCTGGAGCCTCAACATTGATATTATGGCAGAATTAACTTACATTTTTGAATGGAGTTTGGATTGACATTGTTCTGTGCCATTTTAGACAAAAGACACCTCTTTCATGATACCTGTTTTGTACATTTTTAATTTTATTTTATTCATAGACGAAGATAAATGATGTTAATCAGGGAGCATGTTTTTGAAATGTTTTCATTCATGAGAATAAATCACAGTGGCTATACTGTGGCTATACTGGATGGATCTTGGTTTTTTAAGACAGATATGTATAATATAAATATAAATACAAAATTATATGGGGGGGAGCGTCTGGCGGTGGTGAATATTAGAATGTCTAGTAGGGGCCTACTCATGTCAGATACCACAAGGCATATCAATACATAAATGAGGAAATAACACGAAAACATATCCAACACTGCATAACCCTAGAGATTAGCTACAAATCTGGCCAGGATAAAAAACACTGGCTAACCTGCGGTTACTTTGGTTACTGTCGCGACAAGACATTTAGAACCTTCAAACATAATCCCACGGAAATTTCACTCCGACGATGAAAAGGATAAATGATGACAAAATTAATAAATAATAATCTAGCAAAGATTATACAATAAATCTCATGCAGTATTTGAGGATGACAGCTACTACGTACATGTCTTGGAGATCGCTATGTGGGCTTATATCATGCCTTGTAATGCGAACGCAATCTCATTAACATTAATAAAACGGTTAAATGTTAACTTACTATATTCATATCTGAGGTTTGCAGCGATACTTTCCCTTACGTTTAATTCTGCAGACTTTTTGGCCATCCGCTATTGTCACGTGACATCAATGGTTCGTTATGATTGGTTCAACCCCAAGCTGACAGAAACACTGAAGAGAAGAGCTACGATACTTCTCGTCAGTCGCAATGGCGTAAACTGTCAGGTTTAATGTTGCTTGACTAGTTTTTTTTTTGCCAGTAGTTGAAAGTTAAAATTTGTATTGCTGTGAATCTTTAGTGTAAACTCACCTTAAAACAAATGCCCCCCATGGGCAGCTCAACGCCCCCCTTTCCAAAAAATTGCTTCCAGCGCCCCCCATCATCTTCTGAACGCCCCCTGGGGGTCGGTACCGCCCCTGTTGAGAAACACTGCCTTAGAGCATCACAATAAAGGCAACAACTGCACTAAACAGATGATAGATATGAATCAAATGCATGTTGTGATCAAATGCATGTTGTGCTTATGTCAGACAGCTGTTCCAAATAAATGTGTGGGCGCATTTAAAGACCAGACCGTATTAGATCACATCCCATGTAAACAGTTGACCCGAAATCTTCAATCGGAATGATTTCAATCAGACAAAAAAGTGTGCATGTAAACCAAGCATGTATGTATGTATGCATGTATCATTTTAACTCAACTAAAGAAATTGCTGGCCTCACCATCTGAACAGAATACAGTTGTGACACTTAAATGTAGGTGGCTTGTGTTCCAGAGCTATCGTTAAACGTTGGCTCAGTGGCTCTCGTCTGAAGACTGTGTTTTTTTTAAAGCTATTTGATCTATGTTGCCTGCAGAGAAAGGGCCCTCTCAATTTTTGACAGCTATCTTTTGTCTCAGTGAACATTTAAACAGCACTGAGCGGTCAAAGCACTTTTGCAGCCAATTGGTGTTATAGGTCTACCCATTTTTTTGTATGTATCACAATAATGACACACACACACACATAGACTCCCTGTGTGCTGCTCTTGTCAAAGTCCAGTACAACCTCCACAAGTACCCCACTACTCTATCAGAGCGAAATAACATTCTCTAAATAGTATAAGCTCCCAGGCTTAATGCAGGTTAATGTTCAGTTTCAAACAAAACCACTAATTGCACTGTAAGCTATTTTTAAAATGTGACGCTGAAACCACTGTTACAAAAACATATTCGAAACTCCCACAGCTCGTAGGTTCTCATAGGCTCAAATCTTCTCTACCTCTCCCCAAACAGCCACGCGCATGTTTCTATAGTGGTCTTTCAAAACATAAACAGTGAGCTGCAGAGGAAATTTGGGGCTGGGGGCACTACATAGAACCGAGAAGTGTACCTTACATTTTTGATTAGCTTTGGAACTGTACAACAGTTTAAATATGCATGAATGCAAGCTTTTACATTTGTTTTTATGCAAATGTATACATCATTATGTTTTAACCACACAGGCTCTCACTAATGGAAGCTCTTAAATCATTTCAGAGTTTTCGTGATTTGTAATTAGCTGTCATAGCCAATTAACATGGTGCCAATGTATCTGTTAAATGTCCCCCCCCCCCAGGGATTCAATGTGTGTTTGGACATTCCCTTCATAACTGAGGACAGACGAGCTATGAGACAGAAGGCTGGATATGCAGCTGCAATGAAACGGTTTTAATGCTTACCACTCTACACTACAGAGCTAGAGTAATCACTGTCAAACAACTGCCTTTTCCCAGCGCCCCCCTCCTTTACCCACTCAGAGTTGATACGGGGGGGTTGGTGTGTCAAGCCCAGCACAAAGATAAAATGGCATTTCCATCTGCCTGGTAAACAAGCTGGCTGCTGTCACCTCAGCTCACCCATATCAGACATTTAGCATTGATGAGGCTTTTTCCATGCAATTTAGCGCAGCAAACACACTTTTATCCTATTAAGTTGTGTTTTAAAAAATGATTACAATTGTTAAATATACGCAGTTGTCAGGAACGGTGATGTCCCTCATTAGCAACAATCTTCAAATTAATGTGCTGTTCTAATGTTGCTACACTAATAGGAACATTAATTTTCTCTGGAGCTCTATCCCTAAATCCTAGTCTAGCAGTCTGGCTGTTAGTAGACCTAGCCCCTCATCCCTCATAGTTCATGATAGATTTGTGAAGAAATTGTACTTTCATGGCTCATTCAGTGGCACTTTCCGTGGCCGCTCTCCATCACATATACAATACTAGTGTCAGTTCACTAAACCACCTTTCCTTAACATGTCCACACACACTGGACAGTCTTTTACGCCTGTCAGGTCTGTTTATAGCTTCATAGTCGAGGCGCAAATAACCACCGCTACTTGTGACGGGAGTGGTTAGAGAGACAGCTTTGCTGATATACCCTTCAGAGCAGACACAATTAACTGCATTGCAGATATGACAGCCCTCTGTACAGACCTTATTAGCCAAGGTAAGCATCTACACCTGCTGCAGGTAATCAATGCAGACAGAGTCATATGGTGACACATTCATTTGAATTCTACTGGGGATATGTCCTGTATCGCAAAACTGCCCGCAGTCAATGTTATGAATAAAACGTCCCTTACTTAAAAATTATATTGAGTGCAACGGGCAATATTCTGTGTACTGAGTTTAGTTTTTTGTTTGTTTGTTTTGCGAGCAAACAGTGGGATTTTCTCAGTGTTTTCTCAGCTTTTTCTGTCAAAAAGGTAGCAGCTTTTTGCATTGTGGAAACAAATCAACACCGCCTATAGGTTTGGAGTGCTGCGTCATTGGACAAAGTCAAGACTGTTTTGAATAAAACTGTTGGATGGCATTTGTTTTCTAAAGCATCCCCCCCTTTTCATATTAGATGACATATAATACAATATATTGAGTTCGCAATCATTTAGGGACAAAATAGTCAAGTGCATGTCTTCTTGCCTTCAGAGCACCTTCCGTTTGTTGAAAAATAGACTCAACAAAGCATTGTGTGCTTTCATTGTGTGAAAGCACACCCCGGACCCTGGCTCCTGATGCTATCATCACTGGTCTGCAGCATTGACATGCGACATGATGGATGTGGGGTAAATATGTTGCAGTTCTTGACTGATCAAGCCGGTGGGCCCAGCACTCACATCTTCCACAGAGGCACTTAAATATGTTTTCATCCCATTCTGTTTTGTGTACATAGCCTAATATAGGCCTGCAACATCTTAATTGTCTTTAATATGAAAAATATTTATTTAACACCTTTTTCTGTTATTTACACTTTAGGTAGATGTAACATGGGAAATCAACTAAGTATTATAGGATTCCCTTGGATGCACCTGCTTTGATTATTTAAGAAATGGGCAATGTCCCTAATTCAGTAAATGTAACATTTATTTATGTTGCCACTTTCCTAAACATTGATACAAATAAAAAAAAAAAAACTATAATTGTTTCTTTAAAAAGACTTATTTCCTAGTTAAAAAGCAAAAAAAACAACCCAGACCTAACCGTTGTATGAGTGCCGAGTCTCATCTGCATAGATTAATTAGTAATGATAAAGCTAAGTAGAGCATGTAGATGGAGAGGAAACGGTCCTAAAATGGAGCACTGGGTTACACCAGGGGATGTTTACAGAGGAGAATGATTGATTGCCATTGCCTCTGAGACAGTTTTATTGGAAAGAAACAGTAGATATTAGGCTATACTAGACCACCTACCCAGTAAGGTGCGTGTTGATTATTCTGAAATGGTAAAAAAGAAGATTTGAATTTCAGGAAAAAACATTTTTTTTAGAAATGGCAATTTGAAAAAGCTCTAAAAGTGTCTTTCTCCAAGAATAAATTGGTGCAGGCTGGGATTCTCAGAGTGGAAATTTTGAATATTCCTCTTTTCTACACCTCTACACCTTCAAGAGAAAATACTTGTATGCTTTTTTTTTTGCGGCATCAGTAAATATATATTCTATTTTGTTGTGTACGAATGTTACTTCATGTTTGCAAATAAGTTTACATACCATTACCCTACCATACCATCAACGTACAGTGCGTTTTCAGATACGATATTTAAGCTTTTCCCCACTCCACTGGAAGCAATACATGGCCAAATAAATAAAGCACTACAGGAATATTGGTATGCTGTAGTGTTTTGATCAAAGACATTTTATCTTGTTCAGACAGGATTGGAGCAGACTCAAATGCTCCAAAACTCAACAGGGCAGGGGAATAGTAGAAAGAGCTCTTCAATGTGTTCAAAATAAAGTAAATTGTCACCTACTGAAATCAAATTATGTGTGTAGCACACGCAATGTTGTCCACACGGTGAGTACTGTGTTACGTGCCACGCACGGTTTTATTCAACAGGTATTTCCCCCCCTGCTGGGTTGATCATTAGAATAATACCACGCCAACACTCCCACATACCCCCACCGCCTGATTCAGGCCGGGGCTACGTCCAGCCTACCCTACTCCCCCCCACCTTGCGGCCGAGAGAGGAAGTCAGCCACGACCATCTGCGCCCCCGGCCTGTGGATCACCTTGAACTTAAACGGTTGTAGAGCTAGATACGGGTGATCCGCACGTTGGTGTCCTTCATGCGGTGGAGCCACTGGAGAGGGGCGTGGTCCGAGCAGAGGTCAAAATGAGCGTCCCAGGAGGTAGTAACGTAGGGCGGAGGGCCAGGCACTCCCGCTCTATGGTACTGTACCATAGAGCGCTCCGTTAGTTTAGCACTCCCGCTCCGTTAGTTTCCGGCGGATGTACACCACAGGGTGATCAGCCCCCTCCACCTCCTGAGACAAAACGGCCCCCAATCCTCCTCCTGTAATGTGAAAGGGAGAGAGGAGTTAGGTGTGTGGAGGAGTGGTTCCCCACAGAGAGCCCGCTTAACCGGCTCAAATGCCCCCCTGGCACTGCTCCGTCCACTGGACCGGATCAGACGCACACTTGCGGGTCAGGTCAGTCAGGGGGCTGACCAGGTCCGCATACCCCGCTATGAACTGCTGAACATGCCGCTCCCTCCCAGGTGTCACTGTGGATAATGACATCGTCAATGTAGGCAGCATGTGGACGCAGCACCCTGTCCATCAACCGCTGGAAAGTGGCCGGGGCCCCAAACAAGCCGAAAGGAAGCACGTTGAAGTGGAACAGCCCAAACGGAGTGGAGAAGGCCGTTTTCTCCTTGGACTCTGGAGACATGGGAATCTGCCAGTAGCCCTTGGTTAAATCCAGTGTCGTGAAAAAGCGAGCCGTGCCAAGCCGGTCCAGAAGCTCGTCGACCCGGGGCATCGGATACGCATCAAACTGTGACACCTCATTGACCCGTCTGTAGTCAATACAGAACCTGATGCTCCCATCCTTTTTAACCACCAGGACAATGGGACTGCACCAGGCACTGTGTGACGCTTCTATTATCCCCATCTTTAACATGGCCTCTAATTCATTCCGCACTATTTCTCTTTTGTGTGCTGGAAGTCGATAGGGCCGTGTGCGAACTGTCACGCCCGGACTGGTGTAAATAAGGTGCTGCATGAGAGTTGTGCGTGAGTGTTGTGTGTAGGGGAGAGAACACATCAGCAAACTGCTGCTGTAGTTCCACAACATCTGCCTGTTGTGTCGGCGAGAAACGGTCGCTTAACTGATTGGTTCGATTTTGGAACCTCCGGCCCCAACTCGTCTCTCTCACTCACCGACGTCACTAACGACACAGGCACCGCATCTCTCCACAATGTCCGGAGGTTGATGTGGTAAACCTGTTAGGGGCTCCGCCCCTATCACTACGCACAACCTATAATCGACATCGCCCACTCCTCGTGTGACCACAAAGGGCCCTTGCCACTTGGCGAGTAATTTTGAGCTAGAAGAAGGGAGTAATGCAAGCACTTTGTCTCCCGGTGAGAAATTGCGTAGCCTAGTTCCCCTGTTATACAGCCCCTGCTGACGCTGCTGGGCCTCGAGCAAATTCTCCTGTGATAACTGCCCCATTGCCTGGAGTTTTGCTCGCAGGTCCATAACGTATTGCACTTCATTTTTACTATTATTCGGACCTGTCTCCTGTCTTTCTTCAATCAGGTCCAGCACGCCCCGTGGGGTTCTGCCAAACCGCAGTTCAAAGGGGGAAAACCCCGTGGAAGCCTGTGACACCTCCCGGACTGCAAATATCAGAGGTTCTAACCACTTATCCGAATTAGGACTCTCTTTGTGTATGAACGGGATCATTGATTTCAGTTTGGTTCAGTTCGGAGTTCGGTTCAGCCTTTCCACTAACCCATCAGGTTGGGGGTGTTATACACTGGTCCTTACTGCCCCAACAACCCATACAGCTTGCGTAGTGTGCGTGACATAAACTGTGTGCCCTGGTCCGTCAATTTCTTTCGGAATCCCTTCTCGGGAGACTACCGAAAACAGCGCTTGCGCAACACTCTTAGCAGAGATGCTGTACAACAGCACTGCTTTGGGATATCGCGTTGCATAGTCCACCAACACTAATACAAAGCGATAGCCACGAGCACTCTAATGGCCCGATGAGGTCCATACCTAACCGGTCGAACGGTACCTCTACCAACGGCAGTGGACGCAACAGCGCCCTAGAAATTGCCGGATGGTTTACTAGCTGGCCATTATTCGCTTTAGTGTTTTTTACTCCCCATGTGCCCCGCCATCGGGTTAAAGTGAGCCGTCCGAAACATTGTTTCCCGATGGCTCTTTGGCACTAGTAATTGCGTTACCTCTTCCCCAGTTTGAGTGTCACAACTCACTCGATATAATCTGTCCCTAATAATAGCAAAATGAGGTGAAGTGATAGTTGATCAAGGTGGACCATCAATAGAATATCACGCGGTCAAATGCAAAGCGTAGAGTGTCATCCCGAGACTGTTCCAGAAGAAACCACGCCCACACTCCCACAATGTGAAAGAAACAATTTAGAACCACTTTAATCACATTTTCTATCTTTCTATCCGCGGTATAAGGCTAGTAATTCAGCATTCATAGTTTTTATTCCAAATGTACAATACTCCAGCGGCATTCAAAGCAGCAATATGGCCCGGCTTGCCTCTCATATAGTGCCTGTCTCATATTTATTTCATCATTAGGTTACTAACACACATGTTTTCATATGTTTGTCTTTATATTAAACATCCATAAAAAAGTAGTTATTCTGTGAGATTATTCTGCATGGAGGTGACACTAAATTATATAGGCATTGTGCTTGATCTGATTTGTTGTCCTCATTTCATTAAAAAAGAAGAAAACAACCCCCCTGTAACACGTTTTTGGGAGATTAGGAGCGAGCTTGTTATCTTTGCTCTCCATGTTTGTGTCTTATACATCACTGGAATGTCAATGCAGGACCAGACACTGTGAAACTGTTTTCACTGCCAGCAGAACACAGGCGTCGTTCATTTTGTTTAACGCACATCCAGGATTCATGTTGTCACAGGGGAAAGAAACTACATTAGTTCTGCTAGATACAGCTGAATCTTGGAATTTCAAGTGCATTACAGAGAGTGAGAAAAAGTTAATTAATAAATTAATATATGTATATAAATGTAATGTTATTATATTATATTATTTAATTATATTATTTGACATATGTATGACCAAAAGTCCATTACCAAGTTCTGTTTGTTTTAATCTTTCACCGAAACTTGAAGGGAAATTTCCTCAAAATGAAGGGAAATTATTCACAGTGAGTTCATTTATGAGACGCTTTTATCGAAAGCAACTGTGAGTACTGTTACAAGGCACGTTGGGGATCAAACCCAAGACTTTTTGGCTGGGAGTCCACTACCCACTAAGTATAATGTTTCTTTTACATACAATAGAGAAGAGTGTTATATTAAAGATGTGCATGTTAGGTTACAAATGACCAAAGCACTAGCATTAGAATTAGAGTTAGTCTTTAGATAACTTTTTTAAAATCTTAACAAACTTTTGGTTAATCTAAATAAAATGTGACTTGTGTTAAGATAGTGTCAATCATCGGAGTACAGATTTTGTTTTTATTTTTGATGAATGATAAACTACAGTAAGTAAGGTGTTCAAACAACAAACATGACCTAGATTGACATTGCTAAAGACATCAATGACAATCCTCTGCCTATATAGGATTGTGGCAAAGAAGCATAAAGTTACATTTTGGTGAGATGAAGAGAGCTCACTCAATGAAAGGCAACATTTAAGATTGGATTGCAATGAGGCCTCCACACCAACGTTCTGCTAGCAGATATCCAGACTGTGGATTTATCAGAGAAAAGTTGTGTTTACACATGACGTGGGCTAGTGTGTTGGATGAGAAATGTTAAGGTGTGGCTGAGCTGAATAGGTTCTTGACAGCGATGCTAATGCGGTTGGACATTCTATAAAGACGCAGTGTTTGCCATAGATAATTACATTGTATTTTGAAAAAAATATGGCACCTCCCAGATACTGTCCAAAAAAAGAGAGAATAGAATAAAAGGATATAAACAATCAGTTATCTTTTAATTCTGTAGCCTACTGGCTTGTTTTATCTATCTCCTCCTGCTACATTGATGTTAGCGATATCTCATTGGCCCCTGCCAATAGTTACAGCGCATCAGCCAATCCAGGCCCGTGCTTTGTAGATCTCATTTGATTTTCACAGCTGATAGTGTATGCGGCACTTTGCGCCTGTGCTCACTCCAGTAGTTGGAGATCAAAGAAGCTCCTTGTACCCCTTCCTTCCCCCATCTCTAGTTTCATCAGATCTGCAACAGGAATCATTGAAGAGGTTTTCTGATTCACGAGGCAAACCAGGAGGTCAAACTGCTTTCCTGCAGAGCAGGAAGTGTGCAATAAGCGTCAATCTCAACAGCTGCAAATTGAAAAATGTGCATTTCCCTAAAGAAGGGCGCCGTAGGTGAATAACCAGAGAGACACAGGTTACAGACCAGACCAGAGGGATAGTTCTGCTTCATCCTCTTATTGAAGTTGTAAACATTGACACCCACTTTGACAGGGGGAGGCGGGGCCCTACAGAACTTGCTTAGTGAGCAATACAATCTGCCCCCCCCCCCGCGCGCGCTTTCGAGAGCAACGACAGTGGTCCATTAGGTCCATTGGTGTTGATGCAGCATTCTTTGATTCAACATGCAATTTAATGCTTGGAAAATTGGCGCCCCCCTCTTAATGGCTGCCTGTGTCACCTATAGTAATGACCGGCTCTGTTCAGACATGTTGCTTCTGTAGGTGAGCAATTGAGGTGCCTCGCTGAAAACCAGCCAATCAAATCAGAGTTCATCTCATTAGTCATGAGTCCACCAAAAAAAGGGAAAAAAGCCTGTTTCATTCTAGGGCCAAATCTTATGGTTGTAAATGGGGTGTAAAACTGTATATGAGCCTTCTGGGCCGTATCTGGGCACCCTGACTAAAGTCACATACCCTCTATGTACACATCAGAGAACAATATAAAATACAGAATAAATGCATTAATGGCCCCTTTAAGATAGATAGATGGATGGCACTTTATTGATCCAACAGGAAATTACAATGCCAGCAGTTGCTCAGGGTAGGTTGGAAAATACACATACAATACACAATAATTCACACTCATAGACAATATAAATAAATAAAACATTTCTATGCTACAACAGGCAACCACGCAACGCCATTCAAAATAATCATTAGCAAATGTAATCATAATCATAACTAAATGCATTCAATTGCCATTATTATTTCTATGGGTTCTAGTATTACGGTGTAGCCTACTGCAGTTCTGCGTGTGGTTTGTCTAAGGGGTGTTGCCGTACCCCAGCAGAAGTCGTTGCTCGACTGCTGTGGGTACTAGGTACAATTAATGTGAAACTGTACTGTCTCTCTATTTCAGTACTTTCAAATGTTTTAAAAAGTCAAAAAATAGAATGTAATATGAGTGTTATGTAGGCTTTTATCTCTCTGTTGAGTGGAAAGAAATGTTTTGGGTGAAAACGGGATGATTTGCGAGTGCTAATCAATCAACGATCACTAACGTTAGTCATTGCTAAGTTACCTGGAAAGTTAAATAAGCCACACATTCACCCAGCGACCGACAATGGTGCTCACTGGCGTATTCAACAAACATCAATGTCTTTATTACGTTGTATTTGTCAGAAAGCCCACGTGAAGTCTGAGTACAGTAAAAGCGTTGCGCTGCATGTGTAATTTAGGTAGACGGTAGTAGCTTTCATTTGTGTATGAGGAGCTAAGTTCACAGACCGCAAGCAGTTTGTAAATCAAGACATATTTGTGTGTGCATCAGAAATACATTTCTGAATCTTGTCCTGTGCATTTCTGAATCTTGTGTGCATTTGTATTTTTTTTTTGCATTTGTGAATTTTGTGTGCATTTGGGAATCTTCTGTGTGTATTTATGAATCACGTGTGTGCATGTATGAATCCTGTGTGTTCATATGTGAATGTAGTGTGTGAATTTATTTTAGTTCCATACATTTATTGCATAGACCTATTTGTATAGTAGGCCTATTCTGTATAGCTGTAACGGCAGGAAATCCCCCCACATCCCCTGGCAGATTTGGTCCCTCCAATGTTGACTCCATGGTTATGGCCTTGCTGTAATGAACAAATCAGTATCCTCTAACAAACACAAACCAATTTTATTTGTGCCATTGTCCGCTGTCTTCCTATTAGCAATGTGTTTGCTTTATCTTCAAAGCTACACTAAAAGTCAAATTAGAACATTGCAAACGGTGTTTACTAATTTGTCGAGAGAAAACCATTATAGCAACATAAATGTCATACACAATGTATACATATCTTTACCCTTTTTTGATCGTCTGTTATTCTTCCTATTATCACATTAATGGGCCATTAGCAGTCTACAATCAATCTACATACGTTTTATTGTGCACCACAAGATATAGACCAGATTTAGCCGCATACTACACAATAACTAACTAAATAAAAAACTAAATAAACATCTTACATATTGCAGGTGAATTTAATATGTACAGTATTTAGTTTATGGAAGGTGAAAATCCCTACATTAACATAATGTTTTTGTTTTTTTCTTTTTCCATTTATTTAATTTCTATGATGTCAGCAAATTATTGTTTACTGGCATAGAATAAGATAATTTTTTCTTATACCTATGGTATAAGAAAGTTTTCTTAAATATAACATGCTAAGAGGTTCTGTTAAAGTGCACACATAAACACACAAACAAACATGTTTGTGTTCCTAAACCCTGACATACAAATACATACTGAGCTCAAGAGAACAAATCTGATAACGGTGTCCTTATCAAGAGAGATGATGCAAAAGGTGCACTTTTAATATGACCGTTATGAGATAACAGCGGTGTTATTTCATTCTCTGCTAAGGCTACAACAGAGAAGCTTTGCCAACAGTCCTTGGTTTTATATAAATAACTCAATGCACTGTTATCAGTGGAAATGTAATTGGTAAGAGCAATATCACCAGTAAACTGATAACCTTAGGCATAATAAGTGAATCAAGTCGGAAGATGGTGTTTTGTTTTCTCCATTTCCGCTTCGTGCCTCACACTTCTATGCTTTTATGAATTCAAGCCCATCAATCTAATAACTATTTCAACCACAACAACATCCGGATGGAGATAGGAAAGACAGCTTGAGTCTCCCGTAATGATAACAACAAATCACACAATACAATAACAGGGGAAATACTTTCTTGTACTGGACTAGAAAAGCCCATGTTTGACTTTCAGCCTTTATTACTGCTATACAGTAGGTCTACCTTTAACATGTTCAAAGGTATCATTTAAAGCTAAACCTTTAAAAAATGTCAAATTTGTCCTAAAGGCTTCTGTAAAATTATTTTGGCCTGGGGTGGGAGAGATCACACACGAACTGTCCTTGCATTTAGCTGACGGTAGCCAATATGTTTTCACAATTAGACTGGATAGGCTCTTGATTTTAGCAAACTATTCAAGATAGCACCATTTACTGGGGTACAAGTTTGTATGTCATTTAAGTAGTTGTAGTAGTTGTATGCATGCATGAGATCCTTGTTTGGGTTGAATGTTTAGCAATACTAACTAACTGAATACAAACCTGCATGCAATGCAAACCTGTTTTCTTAAAGTGAATGTGTGGCCAGAAAAAAAACCCACAAACCCTTCAATTCAATATAGTTTTTCTAATTTTATATTATTCATATTCCTTCCTTTTTTGGGTAATGATGTAAACCAATGGAATAAAACAATGTCTTATTAAACAACTGATTCAGAGGTTTAACATCTCCCTGTACTGCACATTCTGCTTTATCGTTTTTTATTGTTATGTATTTTATTGGTCACGACAGTCCGGTTAGCTGTTAGCTGAATTCATTGTCACATCATCGCACATTCCAGTGGGAACGTCTCCGCACCACAACGGATGATTGCTTGTTCCATTTGAAAGCGGAACCAAGCAGCTGGAGGAAGAGGGGCTTGTGGCTGTGAGGGTGCTTGACCTACGGAACGAGCATAAACGACTTTATTTACACCTTTTGCCATCCTTTTGTGACGGATGGTAATGATGTATACATGGTGCAGAGCTTATCCAGACTCCCATCTAGGAACAGGTCGGTGCAAAAGGGGCTTATATAGATAGCTGAGTTGTATCCCTATTCGCTAACCCTAGCTATATTAGGCTTATCAGACTTCACAGATGCTGCTACAAACAGCTATCATTCCTCCTTTGCTACTATATCCATCACAGATTGTGAGGAGGTTAGGGTTTTGAAAATACACACGGGAAAGGTTTATTTTATAGCTACTGGATCCCCACTGATTTCAACAAACTTGCTAAATAATGAGCGTTCTGTGCATAGAAACAAAAAAACAACAAAATGAAACAAAAATGTGAAACTATAGAGATTTCACTTTCTTATATCATCCACAACATTTATTACACAGTTTCTGATAGTTAATTGTCATTGTCTTCCAAAAATTTACTTATTTGCATTTAATGTAAGGCCATTAGAATGCAATTTAATGATGCCTACTTCTGAATAATTTGTTTATATAATAAAATGTATTTGCACCTATACGAATGTGCTTTCTACATTTCTACTGGAAATGCATTAATGCTGAACAATTGACAATCTCCTCTTTTGAAAGTGCTCAGAGGCAATTTTACAGACTTTATAAGTTATTACGAATAAGCAATAAACGTGTTACTTTGAATCCTATTTGCTGAATGCAAGAAATTAAAGGCCATTCTTTACCATGAATGTAATTATGGTCCATTAGTGTCAGACACTACTTGTTGGCTGTCTTATTGTCTCATTGGTAAATGTCTGTGGTGTCACAGAGAGAGAATAAAGACCAAATCATGGTTGAAATAGCATAATTCAACTTTTCTGACTGAAAATCAGAGTATATTATGGAACTGACAGGATATACTGTGCTGTAAATAAATGCAGCGTCTCTACTGCCTATACCTAAACTGTTCCCTGGCTAATTCAAATCCCAGTCACTTAAATACACCCATACAATAAATCTTGTGAATTATGAATAATGTTGGCTCGAGCTGCAATAAATTCCTCCTACAAACTTCACTTTGTGCTGATAGGTGGCTGAAGCTAAAACTACTGTGACTACAGCTTCATAAAACTTTCATGATTGTAAATATTATGTCAGAGAACAACTCAGCATCTTAAAAGTTCATACTGGTCCTTAATCAGAACACTGAATTAGATTTTCCAGCCGTATGCTGTAGGCCTACATGCCAACATCCCAAATGATAAAGAACAACACACAATAGCCCACCAGAACCACATGAATTATTATGATCAAATTTATTTTCAGATGATGGTTCCCTCATAATAACAGGCTTCTTTTATCAGTCCACACGTTAACATCACCCAGTAAAGACCTTGAGGCCAGATAATATATTTAACACAACAATGACAAGATCTTTAAAACAAGGGGGTTGACTGTAATCACTTTAATAGAAGCATTAAGTGAGAGTGACAGTCTTTGAGACTGGAGGCTCTGTTGCCTCTGATTCACAGAGGAGGACCAGTAAGGGCTTTGACTTCCTGCAGCGATTTTAGTTTTCTAGAAGAATAAGGTTTGAGGATCAAACACTGGTTGACTTAAATCTTAAAGTCTAAGAAACCCAAATCGTGTCCAATGGATGAATGTTTTGTTTTGTTATATTTATTTATTATTTTAGATTAAGATCTCACCATAAATGTACTTGGAAAATAAATGGTATGAATGGGAGCAACTTCCACTAGAGACATTAACATGTCTGCATAATTTAGTAAACATAAATGGATTAATTCGTATGCAGTACAAAAATATCTTTCAACCAAGTAACAAAATCAATAATATAATATAGAGCAACAAGTCAATCAAATTTAAAGGCATAAGAGAATTCCTCTCTCATATCTTGACAGTACATGCAAAGAATATATTGTATGTTTTATCATAGAATCCACCAAGATAGCATGTGTTTTGTTTGGTTTTTGAGTCCAAGTGATAATTCATTCATCAGTCAGCAGGTGACATTTGCATAAGTCCCTCCCACGGAAGGGCTCCCAAGGCTGGGAAATCTTTCTTTAACATGATGTAGTGCTTATTAATACTTGCTTACAGAAATAATCCCCACTAAAACTGAAATAATCCAGTGTTTTATTTTAAGATGTAATTTCTACATTTCACAAGGCACGGTTTCCATTAGTGCAGGAATAGTATGAAAAATTAATATATAGTATATTCAATTCTCTGTAATGAGTCACAATCCCAAATCACAATTTAATAAAGTCTGTTACAAATTTGAGATGTTTCTATTTACTCAGGTAAAACAAAACAATCTTTTTAAATAAAAAATAAAAATGTATGCCCTCAAATTCCATTTGGATACAGAGACAAGAATGAAAGACCAAGACATATTTTATTTTAAAAGGTTATCCTTTCTATAATTTGTCAGAACCCCATCCATATATGTACTTCCAGCTGTCCCATGTTTTTTTTTTAGACAGACTACTTCCTACATACAGACATTTAGAAATGTCACACTCATTATGAGTCAAACCAGTGCTTATCATCTTAAAACTGTCTAGCATAGACATAGTATTATACTTTTAAGGGCACTCATCTTAACCCTGAATCCCATAATACCAATTATTAGCCTTCCTTACATGAAATAGACAGATCAAATCCAGCGAGCTTGGCCGCAGTTTGGCCAGAGCAAAGTGGGTTTACCCTGAAGAATTAAATTTGACTTTTTCCCACGTGTTTTCCTAGGGGTTTTCATTTGTACTTGCCAATGGACTTGTGGGGACATATTCAAACCTGGGCATGAAAATATGCTGTGATGTTGATTGTTTAATTCACTGCTATTGTCAGGTAGACAAATAGAGGCCAAGCACCATTCATTCTGTCCTGCTGGTGCAATCAACAATCAGCGAGTGCCCTGCTGTCTGTTAATTTCCCCCAACATGACTTTGCCACGCAAAAACTTTAAAAATACAAATTATAATCAGGGCAGTAGTATAATGCCGCAGTAAACAAAACTAATCGGCCCAGTGTCATGAGATCAACGGCAAATGGTTACGCTTGTGCAGCGTTATGCGCCACCATTTGACAAATAATATTTTCATCAGATAAATGATGTATAATACGTTCATGAAGTGTTGATGATTTTCTAGCTAAATACAGTATCTCATTTACGATACTTTCTTCAACATGTAGACGTCAACTCAATCGTCAACATCTCGACGAATGGTTGAATTATATGTTATATTTTGGTTTTAATGGATTATAAAATCTGATGTATAATAGTTTTTTTTAAATATTTGTATGATTTTCTAGCTAAAGGCCAATAATCTTTTTTGACAAAATATATTTTCAATAATATGACGTCAAAATAGTGATGATAATCTAGCTAAATACAACAGTCTGTTTATAGTTTTATTTTTGTCTGCTTTGATTAAATCAGCACACATTCTGGCACTTGTTTTACTTCCTCAGTTTCTCGCGACCCCCACTTTGGGAACCACTGCATTAAATAACCCTAATGTAACCCTAACCCTAACCCTAATGTTACCCATAATATAAACCTAATATGAATTAGGGTTTCGAATTTAAAAAATTACCTGCTGATTTTTGGCCAAAAAAAATGTATTCATCAAATCCCTTATTCTTCTTATTTTCCCTTAAATGTGTTTCCAGATCCTCTCCCAGACTACTGGGCAACTGACCTTGAATTTAAATTTCAGTGTCTGATGAAAATGCAGTGTCTGATTACATTTTGACGAACACTAATCATGCAATTTAAATTCAATATTCATTCACTTAACGACAAAAAAAGCACCTCATTTAGTTGATTATTATATTTGATATTTATGTATACAAAAGTACCGTAAATGTAGTCTGATCACATTACTGTATTTGTCTGTACTGAATAATCACAAGAAAATCGTTCATCACTTACTTTAAATGTGTCACTGTTTTGACGTAAATGTAGATATGAAGCAAATTCACATAATTACTATTTTGACAAAAATTTAGTTTCTGATAACTTTTTAGTATTTGTCTAAATACTGACGAATTCCATTTTGGAAGAATCCCTATATATTTGTCACAGTTTTGATGACAATGTAGATATCAAGCAAATTATTTTGAATTTTCGTAAGAATTTGACGATTATGTTCTTTGAACAAGTGTCAACATTTGACGAGGATTAATGAGACCATTGCACTAATAGGTGGTGTGACACCTTCACACTATGATCTCAGGAAAGATTAATTTGAGGTAGGAACATAACCATTAGGGCTACACGCAGGAGTGAAACCCATTGTGTTACCATCTCTTATGACTTCTGCATTAGTGAGATCTAGACAAGAGGATTAATGCTATAATGCAAAACTGATAAAACCCATAGGTACAAACAAATACTGTAGTACACACAACCAAGCAGCACAGTATCAGAGTGATTGGCCCTCCATCTCATTTTCGTAAGCCTCAGATGACTAATCTTATAGTTAAATTTCATGTAATCCAGTGGGACATAGAGTTGTGTAAATCATATAAGAGTAATTCTGTGTGTACGAGGCTACCATGCTAAACTGATACATCACATAAGCATGGGACTGCAATTAAGACCCGGCCTGACAGTTCTTAACACCAAACACTGAAAGGGAATCATTGTCCTGCCATAAATGCAAAGTGGGCTTTATGTGCTTAATAGTCTCTAAAGATTTACTGTTCAACAGAATGTAATTTTCAAACAAATGAGGTCTCTTCTGACAAACAGTATTGTGGACAGGAATCCCAGGCACGACTTTTAGAGCATGAACCTGGTTGGGTTTTCACTACCAATTATAGAGAATCAGCCAATGTAGGGACGGACTGCATTTAATCAGCTGACTAGAAGGGCTGGTTGTTTTGAGTCCGAGTCACGAGACCAAGAGGTAATTTGACTAGACACACATAAGGCATGCTAATGACTGTCCCTGCTTCATTACCTCAGTCTGCTATTGCACAGATGAAAGAGTATTTTAAACAAATCATTCCACCTTGTCTCTGACTTAAGCTGCATCCTACATAAACCACCTATTGGGTTTGGTTACATTAGTATGTGTTTGTATGTAAGGTCATGCAGATGTGAATCTGCATGACCCAATTCAACATTGAGAATACAGTTACAATGTCAGAGCTGAATTCTTACTTTCTTTAACAAGGCCTTGCCGGTGATATGTTATAATGAGAACTGAAGAGATAGAGATAACAGGATGATTCATAGCCTTTCAAAAGAGGTTACTGCTTCCTGTGCCTATGACAGGAATTTGGGATTCCCTCTGTGCATGCAGAGAAGGGCAACTGGCCAAGAACCCCAGTTGGCATTCAGAATTAGTGGTGGCTGAAGAGCATGCATGCCCTCACAGGAAACACTGAAGTCATAGCAGAATAGCCTACACGTCCACAAGTGTATTCTTTTTGACAAGCATGAGGGAACTCATTTTGTATTTCTATCTAAACCTGTAAATATAGCAGCATTTGGACAAAAGGATAGAGAGAAAGGCTATCTTTGAGAACTGCCTGTTGTTTTAGTGGAATACCAACAAGTAGCCTATTGCATATTACTATCAAATTACCCATTTAGTGTGTATCCATGTGAAATACACTATACAAGTAACTACAAAATATACAATAAATCATTTATTGGTTTGTAAAATCCAGTATTTTCATGTATATACTGTACATACATAATATCCAAGCAGAATTGACATTTTCCAGGTGCCATAGAAAATGTTTTAAAAGAATTACCTTTGGTGAAAACACCGGATGTCTATTCATACCTATTTTGCTCATTACAATCAACCTTTTGTTGCCAAAATAATATAGTATAGTTGTATACATACACAAAAAAAAATATAAATATATATATTACTGTAACGGGTGGGAGTGGCGAGTGCAGGATTGAGCCGAAGAGACAAGGTAGCCGAGAAGTGGCGTTTCCAACGAGCTGTGCTAGTACTTTTAATGTTTCCAAAAAACAACAGAGTGCCGTTTGGCGAAACACAACATTACCTCTGTATAACAAAACAGAAACAATGGGGCAGGGTAGTCTAGTGGTCTAGGTGTTAGACTCCCAGCCATAAGGTTGTCGGTTCAAGCCCCAGAGTCGGCTTACCTGTAAGCATCCTTGAGCAAGATGCCTCACCCCTATCTACTAATACAACAATGTAATTGTAAGTCGCTTTGGATAAAAGTGTCTGCTAAATGCTGTAACTCTAACAATGACCGACAGCACCTAGTGTTTCTGGTGAAACTTAAAATAGTCCCCAACAGATTAATTGTTATCCCCGCAGGTGCGCAGCCAAGAAGGAAGGCACAAAACCTAAATCTTAGAATAATACATCCGCATGTGCCCTTAGGAGTATAGACGCAGGCTTGTTTTGACGTGTAGCATGTCATTTATGAATGCCGCATGAAGGAAATATCCTTAAATTTTATTTTGTGACATTTTGACAGAAGCTAGAACCAGTGCCCGCAGATCACGGCCACTGGTTCTTTTTATTAACTAATATTTAAATATATTCATTATAAATAGAATTGTGTGTGTGTGCGTACATATATATATATTATATATACACACCCTGTTTTGGTGGAAAAAGGGGGAACTACACAATATTGAGCTGATGGTCATAATGTTATGGCGGATCTGTGTGTGTGTGTATATATATATATATACATATATTATCATATATAAATTAAGGCTATGGCCACACACACAGATAATGTGCTAAACAAGACATTACTGTACCATAACATTACCTTTAAGCAGAATTATCGAATCAGGAAGTGGGAAGGGGATGTGAAGGTTAAATACAGCCTCTCCCCTCCATCTGCCCTGGTTCTAATTATTGAGCTGCAGTAGCTTGAGTGAGCAGTGCTCCTGATTGAGGCAGCCTGGTGACTGCAACAGAAACCAAATCTACTCTGTTGTCAATTAAAATGAAAGCGACCAGACCCTCAAGCACCCGGTCAGTATTTCTAAGGGGGCTTTAGGCACTGCTGCAGTAAGTTTAACCTGTACTTTCTTGTTGAAATAAACCATCACATCTCCAGTATATTGCACTGCAAGCCACAGTATTATCCTATGTTATGGCAAAAGATAGCCATAATGGTGTATTGTCATGATAGTGTACTGTACACAAGGTCATTAAGTTTAACAATATAGTGCATGAACACTGTAAACTGCTGACCAATATAATATAGATTAGATGCGCTGAGTTGTTTAGCATCTGGTGTTATATTTTAGTCAGAACACTCACCCATTTCGAACAGAGTACCAAGGATTAAAGGGACACTTCTCAATTTGTGTCTGGCATTACCCTTGTGGTAGTACCAGCATTAAATAATATTGTTTTGGGTTGATACTCAGAGACGGCATGCCAAGTTCCAGGCTCTCCTCTCTACCCCTTCACCTACAGCCATGTGTACTTTCATGCACAGGTATGTTTCAAACATAAAATGTGAGCTGGGGAGGACATTTTTAGTTCTGGGTGCACTATAATATAATTCAGGAGTGTACCTTTAAGTTAACATGGGGTTAGCGGGGTTATAGGGTTGGGTTAACTTCCTCCCTTGTAAATAAATGTTTTTGCTGTTATGTAGATGATACTCTATAGACATAAAGAATCCATAATTCTCCAGGGCACTCTAGCATAATTGGAGGAGGTACAGTATTCAGCTCAAAAGATACTGTACAGAAGAAATTTGTGCTATTTATCCCTGGGATCATTTATAGTTATCATAGACAATGGATTTGTTAAAACTCACAGACAGAGAAACACTGACTCCACTTCTGCTAGCAGCACAATTAAGTGAGGCTATTCTAGCTTTTCACCAAATCAATCCACAGAATAATGCAGAAATGTGATAGCTGTCTTTAACAGATATACTATAGGTACTCGCCCAAAAATCCTTTGTAATCATTTGTAAAAAGTAATTTTTCTTGAACATGAGTTTTGACCATATACAATATATCCAATTCCACACCTTCCTAGCTTCTGTTAAAATGTCACGAAATACAATTTACGGAAATGTCCTTCATGCGGTTCATAAATGACATGCTACACATCAAAACAAGCCTGCTTCTATACTCCTAAGGGCACATGCGGATCTATTAGTCTAAGATTTAGAAAAGAACAAGTCCCAGGGTTGTCTCACAAAGAGCACAGTATGAAATAGCACGCCTGTCTAAACTAGGGAACTGAATTATCCATTTTTAAAACTAAACCTAGCCCAAACATGTAAACTACTAAGTATAGGAAAATAAATAAGGGAAAGGTAATTTATGTTTGTATTAATGGTAAAATGGCTCTTTAAACAATATAAATGTTAAAACATTACACAGGTTAAACCTTGTTTACGTGGCAAGACAAATTCCTAGAAACCTTCCTTTATTGAAATGTATCCAAAATTAGAATGAATACAAAACAGCACTAATACCTAAACCGTAACGTATATTCATGATTAATTTGACTATGGCTAATGTCATGTAGCTTAGGCTTATAGATTTTATAGTGAGTTCTTATTGACTGAGTGGAATGTGTTACTGCACGGTATACCTCTATAAACAGATTTTCTATGCAATATAATGTAATAATGGTCTAAATGTATTGCACACAACACCTGATTTTCTTTGCAAATATATGCATTGCCTTTGGACACAGCTTAGAGTTTATTTCCTTTGGAAAAAAACATTTTCCAGTCCAATACCCTTTTTCTATTATCAGACTGATGTATTTGTTTTTTTGTTGACCTTTATATCCAAAACATGAGCTAGATTGTTATTACAGTCAAATACAGAAATGGTAGCCCCTCCAGCATCATTACTTAACTGGTTTGTAGCAGAAGATTGAATTACACTAGCATTGCACTGTCAATTCACAAAACTATGAAATAAAATCACTAACTGAAGGCATTCTATGTATTCCTCAGGTGTTGTGAAAAGCCCCTTCCTCCAATGTTGTTCAATTCTACAGATTAGGTTCAGTGGAAAATCTTTTCCCGCAATGAAAGGAAGGGACAAAAAAGGGACCAAGGAGGCACAAACACAGTAAGTATGTGTAGCCAATCAGCTTTCTCCTTTGCTGGAGCAAAAGAAGAGCCCTCTGGGCTCGTTGATCCAGGCTTGAAAAAGTCCTCCTTTTCCCCGGTGCCTGTATGATGAGTGGCTCCCCAGTTGCATCAGAACCCCCCCACACACACACACACACCCGCACAGGCATGCACTGAGGAGTGAGGTGATTTGTAAAAGCACTTCAGAGCCCCCTGCTGTGCTCCCTGCTATACAGCATTCTTTGTGTTGATAAGAGTAAAAATAAAATATTGATTATAAATAGCTCATGTGTGTTCCACAAAGTGATTTGTATAAGTATAAATAGTATAAATAGCCTACTGTGACTAGCATAATAAAAGCCAATAATGGCTTCTTGACACCTCTGCCTGTATTAAAGTATTTTTACTATTACACAAGTCCATTGCATCTATACTCACATTTAACATTAATGCTTTGCGTATTTTCCATTGGCTCTGTTAGTGACTAAATCAATGTCACACACTCTAAGTTCAAGTTTGCCATATAGGCCTATGCAGTATTGCTGACAATGACATGTTTGTACTAGTATTATATTATACTGTACATTTATTTGTATCTGTATACAGTATGTGTATCCGCATGTTATTAAAGAGTTAACAATCAAGAGTGAACATCTATCCTATTGGAAACCATTTTCTTTACCACATGAAATAATTGAGTGGTATTACATTGCATAGGCCATTCATTATACTTATAATATAATAATAATAATAATAATAATAATAATAGTAAAAAAACATTTTGGGGGAATTTCCAAAATGGAACGTTCTTGTACTCGCTTTTCATGTAGGCTGGGCTAGCAGTTGGAGCAGCAGTATCTCTCTGGAAACTGCTTTTTCTACAATACAATTGGTAGATCTAATCTAATTGATAGATCTAATGTTCTCCCATCACATATGGATTATTGAGGATTTAATAGGGTAAAGTAAAGTGGGTCCTCTTCAAGGACGGCATTACGGCAGTTGTTTCATTACCGTCCCTTCATTAGGAGGTGAGATGTTGACCAGGATGATTCCCCTTCTGCCTCTCAAACCACCCATCCCAGTTGGATCCCTTACACCTGCACTGTGAAAACATGATCGCAGATGGATTCTCCATGTTCCCCAATTAAAGCTGGGTCTTCTGGCGTTAGGTACACAGTAATTATTGCCTCTGGAGTTTTTCATTAATACCAAATGCTGTTCACACACAGTCAATCACACCACTATATAGGTAAATTATTCATTTAACCCATAACCAGTTAATTGACACTGCTGAAATTAAATGTTGTTTGAATTCCATGTCATTATTGTTGGTATGGTTATTTGTTTTATTTACCAAGGGGCAAATTTGGTATGTCAATATACAAATGTTTGCTCATATTAATTTAAAAGGCTTACATACAGTATTAGACTTGATCATGACACATAGCAAGTAGTCAAGGGTTTTTCTCAGTGAATTAAGGACATATTTGATATATTTACAGTATACGAGGTGTACAAATAGATATTAGATGTGTCCAATGTTTGATAGTCATAGGTAGTTCATAAGTTTTATATTTTGATAATTCTAACGAAATATTTTCTTACTTTAGATTTGGCTGCAATGCTTCAGGGCTAAACGCACTTTAATTTAGTCTTTAATTCATGTGGTATTATTTCTTTATGAATTCATCTCAAGTTTAGAAGAAACACAATTTGTCTTTTTGTAGACTTCATCTTTCATTTTGAAGCCCTAAAAAAAAACTTTGCACCAGCACCATCATTCATGATATTTTTAAGTGATTCATCAGTGCTAATTCGCTATTCTCATTGAACTCTGTGGGAAGATTACCGACACCCCACTGCTGCAAGACACACGCAGTGGGATGCTTGGAGACAAATAGCATCTCTCCATGCTCAGTGTCTGGACATAATCAATCATTCAAAGTATGCTCCTGTTTGTGTTACAGCGCTCCCAGAACATTTCACATTTCTGCCCCAGGTCCCTTTTGTCAAACACAAATATCCACAGAAGTGTAGGCAGCTGCAGGGGGGGGGGGGGGGTAGATAACGATTTACGTCAATGAGAGCTGTAAGGGGAGGAGTAGAGAGGAATGTGAAAAACTCAGCACTCAAGACGTGGGTGCGGCGTTTTTAAAATCAAAACAAGGTTTTTGTAACAGTGGTTTCAAGCACAAATGGAATCCCAGACACAGATTGAGAAGTATCCCTTTAAGCAAAACTTTCTTTTTATATGCAAAAATATTTTGTTGGCCAGGACTCCGATAAGAACACAGCTGTCAAAACACACTTTTCACCATGGGAGGAAAAATTTTGCAGGTTTTTATCCCAGCTGGCTTCACTCATAGGCAGTGTCAACCAGTGAGGAGCTAAGTTTGCTAAATAAATAAAAAACCTGGTGCAGTATGTGTGGAATGAAAAATCGACATACTCTCCATGGATAGGATATAGAACCCTTGTCAGCAGGTGTGCCTTCTTCTCAGTACCTGACTGATGAACAGCTCCATTATAATCATTTAAACTCCCACTAGGCAACATTCCCCTATTGTCAGCTAATTACACAGATTTTCTAAGACTTGGGGGGAAAGAACACACAAAATAAATGAAAGATCTCTCCACAGGCCTATTGTTATAAGCTTCATGTTTAATGTGAAAATTGAGGAAATTGGAGTGTGCGTGGCAGTTGAATTAGTAGTGAACATCCACATACCGTATATGTTTGGACAATGTAAGACATACCCAGCTAAACAAAAATAAATAAGCACGGGGCAGCATAGATTAACAAAACCAGCTAGAGAGTAATACAGCAAATTCTTTGTTCAGTAGAAAGGACTTGCATCAAGAATGATATTTAGTAGTTTTATTTTTAAAAATCAGTCAATTGCTCTGCGTGGTCTAATCCCACCAAGTGTCCATTCTCCGTACACGCACTCGCTGCTTATAGTGGTATTCTTTTAGGTACTTCTTTAAGGCGTTTGGGATGGGCAGCATGTTGATCCCGTCGTAAGTGGTGCGTTTGCTAACCACAGCTCGGCAGATGTGCTGCAGGCTGAAGGGCTGTGTGCGGTGGATGGGGTTGGACAGCAGCGGCTCAAAGAACATGCACGAGTTAGGGTCTTTGTAGTGCTCCAGTAGGCCCGTGACGGTGGGCGCATGGAACACACTGGGGTCGTGCACGTCAAAACTGAAATTGTGGTTCCACTGTTCGATGCGCGCATGGAGAGAGCGGCCGTAGCGCCGGAAGCTAACGGAGAAGAGGTAGTCTTCCTGAGCAGAGTCACGAAGGAGGAAGGTTCCCTCGGGCTTGCCCTCCAACAGAGTCTCCGCTTCGTAGCGGTCCATGACCCCCCAGTAACAGGGCAGGCTGGTGATCTGGAGCAGATCGGGGACCAGACAATGAATGTAGTCGATCTGAGTGTGAATGCGGTAGCCGTCCTGAGATTTGGGGTGCTCCACCTTGGACAGCGCGGCCTGGGTGGGCGTCTGACTCTCGGGGACCTCTGGGTCGGCCACGGCGTCGGGGACGGAGGCCGATGCGACGACCTCGTCCAGAGTGTCCAGACAGCTTTGTAGCAGGAGTGCGTGCTGCTGCTGTCGCTGGAGTAGCAGCTCTTGCTGCTGGAGAACGGTGGCTCCCTCATCTCCAGCCAACTCATTCATACCATGCGCCAGTTTGGGACCCAGCTTGTACAGAGGGTTGACCTGGGCGGTCACCTCAAACGTGTGGATCTCCGCGTTGGGCGGCGGCTCCACCCCTTGCTCGATACTTATGCGCCGGCGTTCCCGCAACCTGTCGTCCACGTCCTCCACCACCGCCGCCGCCACGGGCACGGCCGAGGCACCGCTGCCCGCCGCCGCGGCATCGAGCAAGGGGGGCTGAGTAATGGGGGCGGTGTGCTGCTTGATCAGGTACCACTTCTGGGCCAGCTCTGAGCCTGCGGGGAAGGGGCAGTCATCCAACATCAGCTCGCTCAGGTGGATCTTGCGGCGCGAGGAGGCAGAGGCAGTCGACGGCGGCGGCGCTGCGGCAGTGGCGTGTGTCTTTATAGGGAAACACTGCCCCATGGCGTCCTGGATTTTTTGTCGGAGAGTGCGGCCGCCACTTGCCCCTCTGGCCTCAGCCTCTCCGGGCGCCGCTACGTCAGCGGCGGTGCCGGCTGCTCCCTGTCCTGGCTTGGCGGCTAGCCCATCTTGTCCTAGTTCCAAGCCCTGCCATCTCCTCCCTTCCTTTAAGGGGGAGGAAGTGCACTGGTCCCGGGTCTCTAGACCACCAAACAGCTCACCATACTCAAAGCCATCACTGACCGGCCGCTCAGCAGCTGGGTGGTGGTTATTATGGCCTTTTTTCTTCCCCTTGCCCCCTTTACGTTCGCCACCTGTGTGTCTTCTCTCCTCGGATCGGCTCTGCCTCACCTTGGGACGCGCACCCCGCTCTCGGCCTTTCCCTCGATCCCCTGACTCCTTTGGCAATGACATGATGATGTAAAAACGCAGCAGAACAGTAACAGTTCAGCGGGACGAGTCCACTCTAAGGAGATGGTGACTGATGACTTGCGATTGCACTTGGTTCACAGCAGCAGGTTCCCAGAGCAGTCGTGTGAGGAATCATAGTTCATGCACTATCATCCACATCTCCGATTTTCTGTCAAATAAAAACAGACTAGAATTACCGCCCCGCGGTTGTATGCCTCCGCGAACCAGTTCAGTTTATACATTTATGTTTAGACCCCTATAATATATGTAATGTTGAGTTAAAAGAAATTGATTAAAAAGGTATTACGTAAGTGTCATTTTGGGAAAAGGTGAGGTATCACTATACCAACAGTACGATTCCACTGAATAATTTTCAGTGAGAAACATGCTGTCACAAATGTTTAATGTTCATTTACAAAATATTAGCTAATCAGTTCATCCTTGAGTCCAAGTGAACATTTGTGCCACATTTTAAGAGATTCCCTCAAGGCGTTTTTGGGGTATTGCATTCACGAGAATGGGACGTACATGAGGTCACAGCGACCTTGACCTTTGACTTTTTACCACCAAAATATGATCAGTTCAGTCCAAGTTAACGTGTGAGAAATTCCCACAAACATACATTGTTTCATATGGCTATGAATCTAAATAAATGGCTATGAATCTAAATAAAGTTATTATACAGAACATATATGTATATGTACATTTTTAAGATATATTTCATGAAATTCTTATGGGTTCTTGTTCTGGTTGTACCACATTAAATATGGATATATTCTACAGTAGAATTTCTAAAGAATTTCTATAAATGAAGTGAAACGAAGTCAATAGTAATGTGACCATGACAAATTCTGTGTAATCTTTAGCAAATCTATTGCCGATATTATTTTATGAAAGGTAAAACATGATCATGATCTATCATGTGATGTCATATCATGTGATATGTTTAAATTTACAAGTTTATATTTACTTTGACTTCCACAGGGCATAGCCGGATGGCGAGACAGTCTTCTTACAAACGCCGGCTCACTTGACCGCAGTGGGATGTGGGGTGAAACTTGAAATGGCTTGAATACAAGATTCCACTGACAATTCAACCAACTGTTTTGTATTACAGTAGAGGTGATGATGGGCATGTACTACATAACTTACGTATGATTCATTATAATCGCATATTGCTTGAATGCAGTATTCAATTTAAATAATTGAAGAGGAATGATTTGTTGATATTTTGTGGGTAAAAGGGTGGTGTATAGGCCTATGCACGTTATGGTACGGTATACCCTCGACCCCCAACGTCGAATCAGTTCATCTTTGACTCCAAGTGCACGTTTGTACCAAATTTTAAGGAATTCCCAAAAGGGGTTCTTGAGATATCGTGTTCACAAGAACGGGATGGATGGACGGACAACACGAAAACATAATGCCTCCGGCCACGGCTGTCGCGGGCACGGAGACATGACATAACATAACTGTTTGAGATGTAAATTATTGATTAAAACCATATTACAGAGGTGTGCAAGGTGAGCTGTCACGCTGATACTGAAAGGTGACAGTATCGATTATGAACATAACGACAAAGGGATTATTGATCTACTGGTTAATGAACGTCTAACTAAATGCATATGCATTGAAATTACAATCAGGTCATTTAGGAGACGCTTTTATCCAAAGCGACTTACATTTACATGGTGCTATTACATGGAGCAGATAGGGGTTAGGCATCTTGCTCAAGGATGCTTACAGGTAGGCCAACTCTGGGGCTTGAACCAGCTGGGAGTCCAACCCCTAGACCACTAGACTATCCTGCCCCTAAAATGATTTTGCTTTCATTATAAATATTTTGTATGGGCTACAGGTTATATGACAATGAACACCACATTTTAGGACAGATGATCCTACAGTTTGTTTTAGTAAATGTATTTTATTCTGTTTTTTTTTTCATTGATTATCCGATTGTAAATAAGTAAACTTATTTGAAGGTGCAATATAATTTTTTATTATTATTAGCCTGATAGGCTAGGCTCTGATGATTACTATCCGTCTAGTTTCTTCTTCTTCTTCTAGCTGGGGGTGGGAGAATACCTGGAGTTAGAAATCTAATGTGTATGAGGCTATGTCTGTTTTATGTCTGCTTTATTAATGAGTCAACTAAAATAATTACACAAATATAGTTTCCAGGTAACTTTATATCGGATACACCTCAGTGTTTCCCACAGGATTTTGAGAGACTGGTGGGTGGACCTCGATCAGCCCCTCTAGGGGGGTCCGGGGGCATGGCCCCCCCCAAGGATCTTTAGATTTTAAAGTTAAATGCATCAATCTGGTTCACTTTGAGAGCAAAAGTAAAAGGCTAGATCTATGTGCTCTTGTGAACAATTTGATTGCCAGAAATCAAATATAATGTCTGTAATACAGCTGTATCATCGGCTGTCTGCTGAAAAGCAAATGGTTGTAAATTCTGTTGTACTTCAATCGTTTAGCCTAGCAACAAGCTATTTAGGCTCATCACAGCTGCTTAAAAAAACTCAACAGGGAATCCGACGGAATTTGACACATTTTGTTTTTAGAGACATTAGTTGTAGTAGTAACTTACAGCGTCAAATTTAATATGATAATCAACAAACGAAAGAGACATTTATCCTCAGGCTGCTAAACAATTGCACACGTTTACGTTTATAATTATGTATACATTTATGCCAATATTCACGAGTGAACCCTGGATCACGGGGATGAGATGAACAGCTGATACTGTCCTCATCAGCTTCCCTTAATATCATGCTCAGATTCAGTCCTCTTGTACAGTCTGTGCTGCAGACTAAACACATGTAGCAAACTTTGTTTTGGAGTCACTTGTACCACAAATTGAATATTAAGGCGGTTTGAGAAACTCAAACACGACATCACAGGAAACGCAGCAAGTTATGTATAATGGCTAATGTCAGCAGTTCGATGTTCTCTCTTACAGTAGCCGGAAGGCTAGCTGCTAACTGGCTAACGTTAGGCACTGTTCACTTTTAAAGTAAAGGTATAAGGCAATAGATAAATACATCTCTGCCAGTACCTTTATCGCATAACATTATTAATTAACAATTTTAAGCAATAGATATTACATTACCAGCAGATGAAGTTTGTGTTTCACCCTGGCTGAACAAGTAACGATAAAGGTGGCCAATGTAGCTCCATGGATAGCTCAAACAATGAAAAAAAAAAAAAATACTAACCCAACCCGGAAGTAATATTATTCACATAATTCAAATTAAATCCTAATTAAATATAAAATAATGATATAGTGTACAGAT
>JAODLI010072555.1:0-14041 GCA_027575585.1 Percopsis omiscomaycus
AGTGTGTGTGTGTGTGTGTGTGTGTGTGTGTGTGTGTGTGTGTGTGTGTGTGTGTGTGTGTGTGTGTGTGTGCTTCCTATGCACAAAGAAAATGAAGTGATCCTACATCGGTTTTGTCTGGATTGAGCTGGAGAGATAATCCCCTCCTGTGTCCTGGTGGCATAGAATGTCACAGTAACACTCGTTCATTTTTAACAACAGAATGAATCCATCATTTAGTTGGCTACCTCTGAAAAACACTGTCTACAGAGAAGCCCATTAGGAGAATGTTGTCTTCCGAGTGTACAAGATGTTACAACCCTTGAAATAACACCCTACTGGATTTCCTTTTCTACTATCAATTGCTTTGTGAGAGCGCCTTGTCACATATTCCGTTGAAGAGGAATTGAACCCTTGTTAAACCCTCTAGTTCTTTTTACCTTACCTCCCGCGGATGTTTAGAATTAATCAATCTTCTCTCTCCAAATAGGTGCTAGTGCTAGATGCTAACACTCTTGGGAGTACCTTGGGAGTACTTGGGAGTACCTTGGGAGTACAGGGAGAGCACCAGTAGAGAATGAGATTGGCTTTGCAGACACGTCACAGGTGTGTTTTTGAGAGAGGACCGCAATGTCTAAACCTGACTGGCACGGGGACCCAGCGGCTGACAACAGACGAGGGCGTCCTCGGAAAGTTAATGATCCACAGGTTGAGATTTTAATGAGGAGCCTGATTGTCAGCACTACAGCCTGGCGACTACACCGGGGTGCTGCTGGGAGGTCGCGTCATTAGAGCACAGCACAGAGCGTACGGGAGGCTCTGGAGCTCTTTACTGTACACAGCTTGATCACAGTGGAGTGTTTCGGGGGGGCGCGGCGGCGACGCGGAGACATCATTAAGATAGGGGCTCTCCAGTGGGACAGGAAGCCGCGATGCTCCACAAGTGTGTTTTCGTGTGCCGAGCTCGGGGGGAGTTGGGAGTCGGACCCACCGCAACGTCTGGGCGACAGCGATGCGTCTCGACTGGGCCTCCGGCAACTGGCACAGCCTAATTGCACGTGTTCATCACGCCTGGGCCGCGTACGGCGCGCGCAAGGTGGGATATGTTGCCGTGCCTTTTAGCATGATAATGACCCCAACGAGCAGGATGTACCTCGCAGAGCAAACAGGAAACAATAACAGCATGTTGCCACTCGTTTGACTGTTTGCATTCTTCCTTAGGTTCCTTTGTTTTTGGCCAATTATTTTACTGAGCAGAAGCTGCTTCACTCTATTACTGTAACGAGTGTAACATAGGTCTACTACATTTCTAATACAGGCCTACTTTAGTACACTGTTTTTTTACACAGCAGAAAACACAAGGAACAAAAAGGAGGTCCTATTCATCACAATTGCAATTGGCATATTACTGATGCAAAGCTGAAAGTGGGCAGGCTACATTTCCCACACTGCCCTGCTATTACTATTTACTATTTATCGTCACCTCGAAAAGGTGCATTCTTTTTTCCCTCCCAGTAAACATGACAAAATTGAAAGTGTGTGTGTGTGTGTGTGTGTGTGTGTGTGTGTGTGTGTGTGTGTGTGTAAGACACCAAATGTTGCTTGCAGTAACACGGGTTTATTGTAATAGAATAATAGATGATTTTCTTAGATTTCCCTGACAGTTTATACAGAATTCTGAAACTGTTTAGGGCTTTTTTTTATATGTAAAACCGATGTAGTGATACTTAACCATTGTTCCATATACTGCAACAAAATAAAACAAATCCTAAAGGGAAGGTCTAAAATGTCACTACCTGATTGGCCAACAGAAAAGCTCCAATAGCGTTAGACAAGATGTATTGATATAAATGAGCCGTGTCGATGCTATATGCTAGGCGTGCCACAGCCTTGACCTTAATCGTCTCCCATTGCAGCGGTTGCCTGCTTGCGGAGATAGCCGCCCTCTGAGCACACGCTGGCTTTTGTGCAATGCTTCATTTCCAATCAGATCCCATTCGCGCTTAGTTGCCATGCAGCTCAAAGAGGGGGGGGTCACATGCTCTCTCCAGCTCTTAATGAGAAGCCTCAGTCAACACATGGCTGTCATTTTGTATCCCGTATTCCATGGCAGATGTGTGGCAGAATAGAGGCCTGGCTGACAGGACCTGTCCTTTTGCCACGTAGCTTCATCCAACTCGGACCAGAACCAATAGCGACTCGCTTCCTTTGCATACGGGTGTCAATTCAAAAGCAATTATCGCCAGCAGCCCCGGGACAGAGCTTGCCCAGGGGACTAATTGACTGTCTATCAGATTAATCTGAGGCCCAATTGTTTCAGTGATCTGAGTCGGCCCGGCCTAGTTCCCGCTGCCAGCACCGGGGAGCTAATGAGATGCCATGAAACGTGGTCAAATCTGTTAAATTCTCAGTGTACACGTGGACATCTCCTCCCCATCTGAGGCGGATCAGAGGTCTGAGTTTAACTGGGAGAGAAGGGCTTAGCCTAGCTCACAGGTGGGTTGGACAGGTGTGAAGCAAAGCTTCCAGTCTCTACTTAAAACCCTTCTGAAACCAATTTTACTGTGGCGTTGTTGCGTTAAGGAGCCCTCACCCACCAAAGGCCTTGGAGAGGAATGGGGTGACACCATCACTGGCAAGTGAATTCAGATGGCCATTATTTCACTTGTTGCAATGAGCTTTGAATGAGCATATATGGTATCTCCTTACTGTACGCCAGGTAGAGCAATAATTAAATGGCACACTTCACATCTAGGAAACATTGTGTTTTACCCGCACAACAATTTCCATAACCTGTTATGGGGACAGGATAGTCTAGTGGTCTAGGTGTTGGACTCCCAGTCATAAGGTCGTGGGTTCGAGCCCCAGAGTCGGCTTACCTAACCCCTATCTGCTCCATGTAATAGAACAATGTAAGTCGCTTTGGACAAAGTTGTCTGCTAAATGCTGTAACTGTAACTGTTATTACACACCGGTTTGAATAAATGCCGATTTCACCCCGGGGGGGGTTAGTGAATCGTCAGGACTGGGACATGTGTTCTGAGCAGAAGCAACTGAATACAGCGGAAGGTTCCAGCAGGTTCCCATGACCTTTGCTATGCTAACATCCAACAAGACATTGATTACATATCAGTCCCAATAAAAAGAAAGAAGGGTAAGAGGAGAGATGCTTTTGAGTCCTGCTGATCCATTGATATTGATTGCTTTATGTTGGTTCAATAGCCAAGATAGAAGCTGACCCGGGGGGGTCTTGATTCGGAGATGGCAGAGAGACGGCCGGACGGGACACATGAGAGAGCCTGATTAGGATGTCGTCTGCCAGGGACGTCACATCGATCTGAAGGCCTTTTTCCTCCAGCGCTGAGAAGGTCGACAAAGCAATCTCACCTGGTCCAATAACGCTGAGTCTCCCAATGCGGACATGAGGTCATGTGACTCCTAGAGCTGCCCTATACCTTGTACTGGCCTGTTTGTCCCGTTAGCTTTAGCTTGATCCATGCTTAGTTTAACATTTAAATGGAAGAATGACCATTTATTTTGTATTTATTCCTGACTAAAAATACATGGTCTTTGCAGATATTTTTTTCTGTGATTACACTTATGACACCATCAACTCAAAAACACAATATTCTGCTGCCCCTACACGGGTACTTTTCTATTTCTGAGTAAGCCAGGAAAGTTGGAAAAGTATTTTGAATCAATGCGGAAACACAGAGTCAATGACTCATGAATATTTGAAGTACATGGCCTGTGTGTAGTCTGGAAGTTTCCCCCTTCAAGTTCGACGAAAACCAAGGTTGTGAGTTGTCAGCGGCCAGAACTTGGCTGATATCAGGCTTATACAAAAGGGAAGGTTTTCTGGGACCAAGAATAATTGGTGTGTTTATACAATCAGCGGCAGAAAGCAGCCGTCTCTGGGGAAATAGAAGCCGTACGCTGAAACCACCTGCTTCAAAAACCCAGCCCTGCATTTCAGAAGGAGCCAGAACACCATTAGGTTGGACGTGGTGTGCTATACATTCTGTTTGCTAGTGGGTTTCTGTATTGCATGCTTTGTTAGCTTTACTGTGTTACTACAGATTGTGTTTTCTCTTATATTATGCATGTTGTGTGTACATCATATTTCTTTAAAATACAGATTTATGTGGGGCAGCTATACACCCAGAGAATTGTAAATCCCAGAGGGTGATTTTGTGGAGCCTGTTAGTATAATATTTCCATTTATCAGCATAGGGTATTTCAGACTGTCTAATATCCTTATGTGGGTGCACCATATCAGCCAATGTGAGAACTTTTCTAGCATTTGCTAATGGCAGGCTTTCATTTCCTGCCCTGCTAAGCCCTCTAGCTAATGCACTTCTCAGTTATTCCTCTTCTTCTGAGTCAAAAGTGACTTCAGTCTACATAATGCATTTTAATTTTCTACGTCCTCTAGGTTCTAAGTAACCTAGATGTGGTCTGTTGGAGCTCAGCAAACACAGCGGGGAACAGGCACGGCTTAGGGAGAAGAGGTTTTGTCGGTTGGTATGTTCACTAGAAACACACCGTCATGGTTTCTGAGCGAGCTCACATTGATTTCATGTCCACTTTTCCCTGTTCCATTAATAGACGGTGCTCTAAAAACCGCCAGTACTGTACATGTTTATCCTTACAAGTTACAAATCAGAAGCATAGTGCACGTTTACCAAATGTCCCGCTGTAAAAGGGATTATGAACATTGGTGCAGAGACTCACCACTTCCGCTGTTTGCACACCTACGCCCCCTATTGGATGTTTACACATCCACCCAGAGCAAGGCAGATTTTGATCATTGGCGGTCCCCATAGGCAAGACAACAGCACAAGACACACACACACACACACACACAAGGGCTCCTACCTTTGTACAAGCACTCCTCGCTGTGCATGATGGTAAGCCTGCATCCGTGGAGGCAGGAGGCGCGGTGGAGCTCGCAGTGGTTCTGGTACAGCTTGCCATCCGACCCGCAGACGGGTTTGTAGTGCGGCTTGCAGTGGTCCAGGCACTGGCACTCGCCTTGCTCCGCGTCGCGGTTCACCACGCAGTGACGGCCCAGGCCGCAGTACTTGTGCTCACACGGGCCGGGGGAGCTGTTGCGACCCACGAAACCTGCAGAACAAAGGGTGGCAAAACATCGGTACCATCCAAGAGCGGCACAATGTCCGAACAATGTCGTGTTAAAGCAAAATATTGTTATGATACCCCTTGGTACATGTTCCCTGAGGCACAGGGATGGCTCCGCTGTGTTTTACCATCTCCACCTACCAACACTAACCACTCCTGACAGCCTGTGGATCAGCCTGTACAATTACCCCTGAACCACATCAAATGTATTGGCTCTGTAATGGCTGCTTGCTCACTGCGAACCCTCTCAGGCGCCAGCTGCATTGGCCTTTGGAGAAGCCCTTGTGGGGGCAGAGATGGATACGCTCAGCGGAGCAGGAGCAACAAAAAAGAAATGTAACCGACGGAGCTAATGGTTGCCGAGGCTGTATAGATTGAGCTGTGAACGCACAAGTGGCCGGTGATGATTACACAGATAATGATTACAGTTTTCTCCACCTTTATGAATAAAAAAGGTGCTCCGGCTGGCGTGGTATTGTACATGTCAGAGGTTTAGGAGGTATAGGTATAAGGCAGAACATTTGGCACAGATTAAAAAGCTAAATGTGCCGTCATAAACGGACCATTTGTCTTTCCAGAACACAGTTTTGTTCCAGACACGTCAATAGAAGCTACAAAAACGCGAGTTCTGAACGAGCGGCAGCTTTTATTGTGAAGTAGCCTTTATCTCATGTCCTTACAGTGGCGCATTTGGTGAGAAATGGTGTCATTCTCTGTTTGACAAGGAGTCTACAAACATCCGTTGTTTATTAGCCGAGGTCTCCACACTGCACTATTGACCGTTACGTATCGACCTGTTAGTGCTGGTTGGCCGGTGCCTTTGTACATTATTTAGGATCGCAAATGCCCAGAGAGTTTTCTAACACGTAAACTCGCAGAAAAGGTGAGCGAAAATGCTCCAGCTCTTAATAGAAACATGAACCACTACATCGCCTGGAAATCTTCTGCTTCTGCCATTTCAAATAGTTATGATCATGGGATCGAAAACACACACACACACACACACACACACACACACACACACACACACACACACACACATCTTTCAGTTGGCGAAGGTGTGGGTCTCTACTGATGATGCGTTTTAATGCATGTTTTTCTTTATTCAATTACATGAGGTTTTTTTAGGCACCTTTCAAGGCCGTTTGGCCACGGGAAGCTGTGATTTCCAAACCACATGAGCCTATTTTCTGAGAACCTTGTATTTCGGACACATGTACTGTACAAACAACAATAGTCAGGCTACCCTTAAAGGTTTATGAAAGTGTACATAAAACTGAATACGACACAGTGCACTCATAATATATTATAAACCCCCGTGAAAAAAATCAGGTACAGATTGAGCTATATAATGTGGGTCGAAGGTCACGGAGGTCGCCATGTTGACCAGTTCGGTGAACATTGGTAAGCGGCATCGGCATCGCCAGCTTATCGAACCTTCAATACAGGGCAATGTAATTGTTGTGATGCCTTGAAAACTGGCTAGAGAAATGGGACATTAAGCATTGCACACACACATACCCAGTATATATATATATATATATATATATATATATATATACACACTGTATATAACTAACCTGATTTATCCTGTCACAGAGGATTTAGGCTGTACAAGTGTGTACACTGTGCCCTGATTGGAGCCAATCAATTGGCCAGTTTATTAATTCCCTGTGGTGCTCTGGCGTTAATGATTATTCAATGGGCATTCGTGTCACACTGCCAGATGCTGGCTGCCACCAGCGGGGTCGGTGAAGGGCAGAGCCATTTGTTCTCAGAACGCACGTCCAACGGCGCTGATTGGATGACACCAGAGACAAATGGCTAACCCAGCCCTGCCATTGGCTTATTGATGACTTGAGGAAGGAGGGCAGCTATTGGGAACAGAGCTGAGATCATCATCAGGATAAACAATCATATGACGTAATATAAATACAAATTGGTTCATGGTTCACCAGTGTAGGCTGTTTGGTACAGCAGAGCTGCACTAATAGGGTGAATAATGTCTTTATCTGACTGAGAAGGGAAATGACAAGACAAGAAGACAAGGACAAAAGTATGGCGTACATTACGGCAAATGCAGGGGAATCTGGCGGCCGGTATGTGCAGGGCATGCATGTATAGCACGATTCCCATCTTGTGCCACCAGGGTGCCACCAGGGTGCCACCAGGGTGCCGTCGCAGGCGAATCACAGCGGCCATGGTAAACAGCACACACGATGGCGGACGGCAGCAGGCTCTTTGTGTAAAAGCCATCTGAGCTCCCTTCCAAATCACAGCGGCTCTCTCTGAGTCTAAACGCTTGCGTTCGCCTCTGCGGTGCGCCGAAGGTTTTGAAGAACACTCTCCCTCAGATACACATCTCTCTTTCAACACGCGACGTTGCATTTCCTTCCTCTAAAATAAGAACGTACGTCTGCCAACATCTGATGTTTTCCATTAGAGCGGCTCCACGTCCTCGGGGGATCCAGTAAAGTGCGGTAAACAACAGTAGCAGGCACCGGGCTCGCTCATTGAGCTGCGTTAAGATGGCCCACAAGGCCCATGATGGAAAACAAGGCAGATTGGAGTAAACTGGGGCTTAAACAACGGCGGAACTTTTCATGGCACATGAGCAACGCAGGCTCCCCTCAAACCAGCAGACGCTACACCCCATTAGGTTGCTTGAAGGCCCCCGAATACTGTGAACAAAGGCGTGTTGGGGCTCTGTGGAGGGCCAGAGGAACTGAAGTGTGTGTGTGTGTATTAGCATCTACAGAAGCAGTTACCACCGAGTGTATTTTTAGCAAACCTGTGGTCATGCGAAGACAAGCTTAATGTATTCATGGCAAAAGGTCCAATGTCATTAAATCTGCCATCACTCAATTCCTAACACGGAGGTTTCTTTCTTGCGCGCTGACAAAATTAAACTGTGGCCATTAGCGAAGTCTCAGTAACAGCAAGTTCTACCGCAAGTGCTAGAAAGCATGTCACCACGTTTTGTGGCAACATATTCATTCCTAACGTTTTATGCTGGGAGACAGTTTATGGCTCAAAGCATGACTTATTTTTCAATGTGAGGATTTCATGTATAGCCTATTTAACGCATTTAGCCTGGCATTTAGTTGACATTCATGGGGTTTGGGGAGTCACTTAGCATATTTTACCATGACAGGCCTAAAGTTGTGGCTTAAAGTTGCAGCTTTAAATACTGCTTGTTGGGATGGGTTAAATGTAATCGATATGTTTATGGTTCTAGATATGTTTATGGTTCATGGCAGATGTTCCCATTTGGGCTTCTATAAGTGTCAAACATCTGAGGTATAGCCCCTATGAATCCTGTTGGCCGATGCAGCACTGTTAGAAAGATGGACTGCAAAGTCCTGATTTAGACTAAAGTCACTGCCTCAGAACATTACCAATGACAGATCATACGTTATTGTAGCAACAGTGTATCCATGTAGTCCATATAGTCCAGTGGGTTATAGATAAACCCGTGTCAAGGTGACAGAGTCATTCGGCCAAAGTCTCTTATTGCGACACTTATTGACTTATAGTGGCATAAACAACTCATGAACAGTTAATGAGAGGCTATATTAGGCATAAAAGCTTTTTCTTTTCTTCAGGAGCCAGTACCTTGCAGCATTTAAATCATTGATGATGTCCCTTCCACTTCAGTGTCTCCATCGGGCTATCCTCTGAATTGAGCTGGACACATTTGATTTGGACAGGTACTCTTCTCACCAAATAGAACATGAACTAATGGGGCCTTCAAATGGGGTCGTGTTTACCGTGTTCCAGAGAAGAGACCGTATGAACGCCCTCCCTTTTTGACATTTTTTAGCTCAGAGCTAGCTATTTGTGTTTACTGGCGGATTTAGAAATGGCGTCTTTTGGCGTCCATGTTGCCGTTGGCTAGCAGCGGTGTTCTCAAGACTTACCAATTGAACACAAATCAGTTAGTGTGCACGACTTCCCATGCTGTAATCACAAGGTCGCGAGTTCCATCTGAAGGCAACCTACGTAGTTGCTGAAAGAATCGAGAAGCCAAAGAGGGATCTTTGCTGCAGGCAATCAATCTTTGTTGACGTTACTTTGACAACGTGATGGTGGCGGCATTAGGAGCTCGGTTCACGCAGAGTCATGCCACGCCTGAGTTTGTGGTAACATTTTACCCGGGAAACTCAGAGGCATTGATCCTGCTGTTAACTTTCTCCTCTATTTTGAGCTTCGTCTGTCACACAAAGCTGTAATCTGACTGGACACACTTTAAAAGGTCCGTTAAAAAGCGGAAAATGCTGTTAGGTTGAGCGGAACTACTCTCTTCCCGTGGGAAAACAATGACGCGGCACGTTTTTCTGCTCGCCATCTTAGCAACAAACTTCAATCAGTGAAGTCTTTCCCTTCCTGGTTATTGATTGGCTGCAGTGTGAGTGACTGCAGGTGTTTCACATATGATTTCCAAGAGAGGTTTTCTTTTTTTTAAGTATCACTGAAAGAAGCCAACGTTTGGCCCTTTTTCCAGTCTAATCAGCTTCCATTCATAATCTACCTATAAGCAGAGGAGGAAAATAAAAGAGAAGGGAATCAATTTTACCCTGGAACACAAAGCTAACACCATTGACAGCAATTTCTTGCTTTTCTTACATTGCAAAAGAAAAACACAGTCATGTCAAATGCCAAAAGGGCTTTTAACTAATAGTTCAAAACACACAACCTTTTGTACAATAAAAAACTTATAGAGGATTTATGGACAGTTCAGTGGATTATCTTAATATATTTATTTGCTATATAGTGTGGCCTTTCGTGTAATTGTATTATATACAGTGCAACGTTTTCTGATTGGTAATGCTGTATTTATCTCATTTAATTTCAAGGCCATAACAAATGTCACGGGGCGGAATCCAGTATTTGTGCTTGTGTGCGTTCAGGCTCATATCAGAATGCAGCTCAGGGACTGTTTCAGCTAATAGCCGTATTTGTCACAGAACACAACCATTGTATGTCCAATTTTAATTCACCACCCCGTCTGTGTGACAGCCACTACTGGGGAAATGTAAGCCATTACTTTACTTTACTTATTACTGCATGGGAAAAGTGACTAATTACTCATTAGTTTCAAAAAACCCCAAAGATAAACCTTCTGATTCTTTATATCACCAAATCGCATAAGGCAGTGGTGCACAAAACAAATAGACGGAGAAATAGAAAAAATTAATACTTAATTAATTATCAATAAGGGGTTATACAGTCCAGTAGGCCTATGAAAACAAATTGATTATAAATCATTATAAATCATAGATGTTATAAAAACACCACTGAAATGCAGCCTAGAGTAATCTGTATTTACACTAAGCCTAGTGTAAACGTCTCCACATTAAGACTGGCTGTAGCCAACAACACCAGTGCACAACACCAGAGAGTGTTGTGCACTGGTGCTGTTCACGCTGATAAACCCGACGATCATGAGGTGGCCGTAGAAAAGGTCCAACTCTCGGAGAGGGGACACCCGTGCGTTGCAGCATGAAGACAATGCACGCCACTGCCACCTTCGTGTCTTTGTGCCATGTAAGCTTCGGCTTCAGCAGCTCAATGTTTCGGAAGCAGCTGGTCTTTTAAAGCCAACTTGTTCATATTGTTTACATTATGCACTGTACGGCTACAGCGAAGCAACCAGGAGCCAGAAGCTGCTATCTGCAACGCACGTAAAAACCACAGTTTAAAATGTTTTAGATGAATCAGGCATAATTATTATTATTAATATTACTATTATTAATTAAGTGATGAGCAAATATCATGTGATTACCAAAAGACAGACGGTAATTTGTTTGAGACTTCTACTTTATTGGGAACAGTAATCTGATCAGCAACACGTTACAACCCAACACTGACAGCTCATGTCTGATGGTTTAGTGTCAAATGTTTTGATTTTCATGTTGGCTCTTGTAGGCCCACCTAGCTGTCCTGTGAGTTTTTGTATGTGACTTCACAGTCATACAGGTGTGTTAAAACTACACTTTTTTTTAACAGATTTGGTTTTAAATATTTAACAATACGTTTTATTTTAGAAAAATGAAAGAGTCATGAGGATATTATTATTTGACTATTCAAAGAGATAACTCAAAGGCAGTTTGACTTCCCTCAAGACCAGATTATAGAAATCAGATGATGATAGTTCTTCAAGAGAAATTAATTTACCGTGATTCATTGCATTGTTATAAAAGCTTTCTGGATCGTAACCCTGCCAAGACACAAATATATAATTTCAGCTCGAGGCAAGTCCTTGTTTCAAAAAGCTTTGTCAATCCACTTTAAAAACGCTCCAAAAGAATGTTCCAGGATGCTTTGAGAGAAATGAGAGTAAACTACAAAGACTCCATGATACAGAGGTAGTTCACAGGGAATGAGGCTGTTCTCATCTCAGTCCATATAAGAAGCCTTTGATTCTAAAATGCCGTATATCCATTTTGAATGAAAACCTTTGCCTAAAAATTCAACACTCAGTATTTCAAAAGCAGGTAGCTACTGTTACAGCCCAAAGCAGAGATCCTCTTTCTCTAAAAAAAAACTTGCAGAATATTCTATAATAATCTGTAATAATAATGTGTTTCTCTCTTTTATGGAAGGAATGGAATTCTGTGTGCAGGTGTGTCTATTTTCTTCAAATGCAAAGGCCTATATCTCGTATTGGGTTAAAAACCCTTCGCTCGGTTGCTTGGCTCTGCCCCGGGTCAAGGAAATGGATCAAGACTTTATCATAGAGCCTCCGGAAGACTATTTCTTTCAACTCAATAGTGCTCCTTTTTGAAAAGAATAAAAAATATAGGGCATGGAGTGATGCCGTGGAGATAAAAGCAAGAAGTCCTGTTGGATAGAAAACCGATATCTGCAAAAACTTTCGTTGTAACTGTTTTTATTTTTTTGTCTTTGAATGATGAAATAAGAAAATAAATGATTGTATAAATAAATAATAAAAACATTTAAACATTATTTTGTCTACAATTAGAAAATCCCTAATAACATATTTTGGGTTAAAAAAACTCATTCTGATAGGATGTTGAGAGTGGAGTCATGCTACTTCCTGATTAGGCACCGCCCATTCACATAAAAAGCGCATATGGGAAAATCTTGGCAGGAGCAGGAACCATCCTTCAAGATAATGTTCCCTCTGTGATTACGGTGTTGACCTTCAGAGAGAGAGAAATCCAAAGCAACCGCCAAGTTGTCATCGCTGTGGACCCCGAGTACCGCTGGGTCATGTGGGATCGTTGAGAATTATTTATGTGTCTCAATTAGATCAGTCTCACTCCATTTAATTCTATATTTTCAGGATATGATTTGCCACAAGTTATGGGTATGAACATTGCAGGAGTCATTTATAGCTTGATAAGTGTTGATGACAATTTGGTTGATCTTGCTAATGGGATGGGACATTACATTTCTTTTCGCAGTTTAAAACTATACTGTGCGTATATGCGTCTCAATTTAAGAGCTCACAAATGCTATTTCAATGGATAAGGACAAGCTCATCAATATCTGTGCCAAGACATATCTCCAACCAAAGAATACAAGTGATGTAATCAGTATAAAAGCAAGATCCATCACACAGACAGACAGAAAATAACAAAGTTATTGTTGTTTTTGGTCAGACTGAACGGAGGGGTTTTAAGGCTTTTAAAGGGCAGGATGGTCTAGTGGTCTAGGTGTTGGACTCCCAGCCAGAAGGTTGTGGGTTCGAGCCCCAGAGTTGGCCTTCCTGTAAGCATCCTTGAGCAGGATGCCTAACCCCTATCTGCACCATGTAATTGTTGACAAATGTACTAATTGTAAGTTGCTTTGGATAAAAGCGTCTGCTAAATGCTGTAAGTAAAAGGGTATACCTCAAGTGTGTCCACAAATTGATTATTTTATTTATTGTCTGTGGTGCAGCTCTTAGAGACATTGCCAGTTGAAGTCTTCTGTTTTTCAGAAATACTTTTCAGCTCACGTTTACAAGCTACGAAATGTGTGATTTGGAGGACACACATTAGCATTTTTTGATTTTCATTTTGTTCTTTAAGATTGCTATTCCTACAATGTACACCATAGGAGGAGCTACAAGTGAGACCTACATGTAGATATAGCTTCTCTGCACTTCTCTTGTTTATAGGTTAAATTGAAACAGACCAGGTGAAACCCGAGTGGTAATCTGAAGAAATCGTGGGCAACAATGATGATGAAAATATTATTTTTTACTTTTTTTATTTCTCTGAAGATGGGGTGTGATAGCTATGATTAAATGTTACAACGTATAACCCATGTAACAATGTTAACAATGTAACAATGGGCCTGAGCAAATAATCTCCATGTCAATGAAAAGTATACATTGATGTCAACTGAATCAGATATGGCTGAACTGGGTATTTCATAAATGTACCAAAAAAAGTGATTATTTTATTCCACATACTGTACCGAGGAAGAAACGGGAAATGTATAAACTCTATCAATTAAAGGTCCAGTGTGGAATTTCTAGTGACATCTAATTGTGAAGGTTGCGAATTGCAAACAGCCAGTCACTCACGGCATACCCCTCCCTTTGCAAACACGAAGGAGAAGCTATGGTGGCTGACGTAGGATAAAAGATGTCGTCGTCTGAGACAGCAACGTCAACGCCAATACAAACACATTTCTGTCCACTAAACGAAGCCAAAGCGCTGGAGAACAACGTTCTAAATAACTACATATTTCTTTCTAACAGGGTAGTAACATTTTAGCTGGCTTATATGAGCTGTTATGCTGTATGCTAACGTTGCTGCTTTACGGTCAATAGTACAAACAAATCAGCTGATTCTATCCCGAACGTAAACGGCACATTTCTCTCCCTATATTTATACAATCTATGATTTCTCCCCACATAGCAAAGCCATAACACAGCAAGGGAAATTACTAGTTTACATGAATC
>JAODLI010072566.1:0-14041 GCA_027575585.1 Percopsis omiscomaycus
CTGACAACATAGTTTTGGATCTTATATTGCATTTCTGTCACTAGAGCCTCTGAAATATTACACACTTAACCTTTAACTGGAAGTGTGTATGATAACTTTGATTATTGTAATTATTGACTGTTTGAGGAGTAAATGACGAATCTTTAAGTAACGTTGCGCAAATGCATAAGTGAAGTAAGATGGCTGAAATAGGCATGAATTAGATTGATCATTAACACAGATGAGAAAGCTAGACCTCTTGTTATTCTCAACTGAGATATCCACAGGCCGACCAATGGCTGTACAGTAACAGATATCAAAGGGATGATAATCTGTTGCAGTACTGCCAAGAGCTTGCTAAACTTGTCAGATCCATACATCCATAGGTAATTTGCACTGGGCAGAACACTCCACAACATCAGGCCAGAGGATTGGGTGCTGGTTTGAGACTTCAGGATGGACGGTGGAGAAGTCCATTCCAGGCGCTGCTGATGATGGCAACAGTAGTGGAAGCTGCAGAGCGAAGACCTGGATCCAATGCGAGCCAGTTTGGGAAGACACCAGCACATCTGGAGGGAGGTTCTGTTTGATATCGTTACAGATCATATCCTGGGACCGATCTGGGGGAACAACAAAGACTAAGCGGGTGGGTCACCACCATTGAAGAAGATGCACACACACACACTGGTGTAGCACCACATTGCAAAACCTAGTACTTGTCCAAGTTTGGAACACAACCTCAATTCGATCCATACGGTGTCTAGAACAGGCGTTTGACTCTCAGTAAAACATGAGAAAATTTAAGGGATATTTTTGGTTAAAAGCTATGATAAATGGTGTGATAAAGGGGAGGAGAGTCCTGGAAAACGACACCACAGAGGGTTTAGATGGGGTAAAGGATCAACAAATGCTCTACTTCAAATGCAGACACAATAGCCAAGGATATTAAACATTTCACGTCTAAACATTTAGGCAGGCAAAGGCTGATTGTTATTAGTGGTTTCTTGATTAATGAAAATGACAGGAAACGGGAGGATGGGAGGAGTAGACTCTTCCCAACGGTCGAGCAATGACACGTGTCACAACCCCGCCTGTTCCCTGTTTTTGTCTTGTCTTCCCCAGTGCCTATTCCATGTTTCCCTAGTGTGTCTACCTTGTTCCCCCTGTGTTCTTCCCGGCCCCTCCCTTCTTCTTTTATGGTCCTTCCTCTCGTTTCCCTATCACCGCCCTCACCTGTTTCCCGTTCCCCAATCATCCGTAGTGTATTTAGTCTGTGTTCTCCCCTGTCTCTGTGCTAGTTCGTCAAACATCTATATATTAATTGAGTCTTTTGCTCAGAGGCTTAGGGTCTTATCCTTAGGTTGCGACACCAACCTAATCATCATCGTTAACACCCTATGTGTATAAGCAAGGTAGCTTTGTTTGACTAACAAATTTCACACGACTCGATCCTTTTCAGGCACTCCTGATACCCTATTTTAACTTTACTCTTTAATAGGACTGTACATTTGTGCATTATGGTACCAAATTCAAAAAGCTTTTACCATTTCAACAGCAATGAAAAAAGGTTAAGGTGGAACAATGAAATCCATAGGTGTAGTGTTGATGACCTGGGATTATCCTTGTTTTACTCTGGAGTTTGGCGTTTATCAGTTCCATCAAAAAGACTAGGGGTTTCCCCCTCCATCTGCTCTTTGTCTCAGGTATCCTCTGCATGCTTGCTTGGTAGGATTCCATGATGTCATCTCCATGTTCCCTGAATCTATTGGGAGTTGCCACCTCATTCTGTAGATCTCAGCTTCTTCCCTTTCAACACTTCAGATAGACGAGGAGACAGATAATACTAATGAACACAAACCTGGTAGGAGATAAATACTGTATGTCATAGTAGACTTCAGAGCTGTGGACTTGGAATTGACCGTTTTAAGACTTTTTGACTGTATTCTGTTCGGTCAAGCGTGTTGTACTGTCACTGAATAGTGCCAGTCCAATCCACCAAACGTGTCTATTATTCTTAAATTAAATATTGGGTATAGATTATGATCATTTTGATCAAATAGGATTATACTGTCCTGTCCTTTGTTTAAGTGACTGTGGCTATAGCTGGTTAACATCACACTTTTTACAATTGCTTACACACATTTATGTTGGGTTAAACTGTTAATGTATTATGTCTATATCTATGCTTCATATAGAAACATGTTGTACAATGTTGGGGGATTTGGAAGTGATGCATATAGGAAAACATTTGAATTGGAGAATGAAGGAGTAATAAATTGGGCATTTTAAAACAAAAACGCACAGCGCATTCGTAAGTTGTGTACAGAATATTTTAACACAACATTCTGTACATATGCTACAAGTGCGACAAGTTTTGTGCTGGCTACAGAGAAAACAAAACTACACAAAAGGGCTGTCCCTACACGATCCAAGTAACTGACACCACCAAGAATTGAACTGATCTGATGAACAAGACACTAGGGTTTTCCTGTAGGATATTGTATTACTTTTTTAGTCTCGTTGAGATCAAGATCTCAGTTTCAAGAGAGAAATTAGGGCAAGCCATTAATATCGGCCAAGTATGTGGTGAAAATATTAAAATGACACTGTAGAAATGCCAGCAGTGATATATTGTGTGTGTTTAAAGAGAGAAATGAGTACATACGTAAATATAATGTGCAAGATTTTGCACAACCATTTTGTTGAATAAAAAATATGCTTTCCAAACTCAGGCAATATTATTGAATCAGCTGTTTTCCCCCTTTTTAGCTACTTAGGGTGTTGTCCAGCACAATATATTCATAAATACAGCAAAATCAACCAAAATGACACAAATATTTTTCTGCATCTACAGTATATGTTGATTTGTGGCTGACTTTGGGTGTCAAAAATGAAGTGCTACATAGGCCTACTGTTAATCTTTTTTATGTACATTGACCTGGTGTGTTGTGGACACAGAAGTGCTGTTAGATAACAAAGCCCTGTTAAATAAAAATATGTAATCATATTGATAAATGTTCTGTCCAAATACTTTCAACTTTGGGGTTCTAACAATTATGTATCAATTAAAGCCTAGAATTCGAGAACTGAGCCTGGATCAGTCACATCAAGTCCTGGAACTCCGCCTGACTCGTGACCCAAGTCTGTTCTTCAACAGGCATCAGAAAATGTTTCAACTGTATTAGATCAAAATTCTGGATAAATTTTACTGTGTTCTGGAAAATATATTCTTTTAAATAAAATGTTTAAAATAATCAATGCCTTCTCTTTACATTTGCAGCATACACAATCAGACAACTACATATGTTTGTCTTGTCTCAACTAATGACAACCAAATGTGGTATGACACTTGTTTATTGAAAAAAATACAAATACCTTTTATCCCAAAAAAATATATACAGGATGAAAAACAAGGTGTGTTCAGAGGTATCTTGACTGATCATGAAGACAGGTTAGACTTGCAAGTAGTGTCGGTATTGCTGCTGTGTAGATGATTCAGTCTTTCGGCAGCAATTGACCTATACAAACCATATCACAATTAGCTTGGGTAACATGATTACCATATGTAATAGCATCATGTAATTGTAAGTCGCTTTGGATAAAAGCATCTGCTAAATTACCTAATTGTAATATTTAATGTGGCATAAATGTCAACACATTTGAAGTCTATTCAATACAGCCATATGGCTTTTAAAATAGCTGGTACTTCTTCAGGCCACAGAATTTTAACACAACTCAACTATTCCCCTGCCGACTGGAATAGCTCCTAAATTGTTGGGGCAGGGACACCAGACAGAACCCCATGTTGACGGGGATCATCAGGTCTTCTAATTGTCCTATGCATCCCCTCACTAGCAGACGGCTGTCGTCGGAGGATAGCATTCTGGAAGTCCGCAATGTAACTGTAGTCCTTCTCCAACTTCAGAGTACAAGTACGAGTATCAGCTTATTGAAAAGTTTGTAATAGGATATTGTTTTCTTATACGGTAGTTAGCATTTCCACATATAATACAATCAAGACAAGACACAGTATATTCAGCTATACAATGCAGAACAATATAAAAACTAGATTATTTACATCGCAGATATTTGGGGCGACCTTTAGCAATAGTGGAAACGGGATGCAGCTGGTCTTGTGAATCCACGCTTTGATGGTGTGGAAGTTGATGCATCTTTTATTCAAAAATACACACACAAGCTACATCACCACATTTGTAAAATGTCTTGTTTAAACATAACATAATTGACATACAGTCAAACACTTGCTCACAACTACATTGCAGACATTAGATAATATTAAATGCACACATCCACAAACATTATATAACGTAAGGCCAAGGTGTTTCGTACAGGCATCATACAATAGCATTCAGAACACTTGTGATACATATATGCTATGCGCCATATTAACAAATAACCATCCAAATAAAAAAAGCAAGATTACCTGAAATATACGCCTACTCAGGTATCTCTGGGCACGTCATTGATTAGGTTGATTGACAGTTATCCTGCCAATCCAATCATCGCGCCGAAGGCGGTGATTGACTTGGTTTAGACCTGTGTCTACATATACAGCATTTAGCAGACGCTTTTATCCAAAGGGACTTACAATTAGTACATTTTGTCAACAATTACATTATTCCATTATATGGAGCAGATAGGGGTTAGGCATCTTGCTCAAGGATGCTTACAGGAAGGCCAACTCTGGGGCTAAAACCCACGACCTTCTGGCTGGGAGTCCAACAGCTAGACCACTAGACCCTTCTCAGACGTGGACCACAGGTGCCGAGAGACCAGGTGTCCACTGGAAGGGCCGGTGCGGTGTTGCAAAGTGCGTCCCCTATCGTGACAAACATTTTGGTCTGCATGTTTTCATGCATGTTTTGCATGAGCTTCCACGATGAAAGCATCTACACCACTAATAACTACCTACAGGGTCGATGAAAAATAAACTCACTAAAAGAAAACACATTCCAAAACCGAAGCCTCATCCCGCACTAGTCCCAATGCAGACATGCTCGACTGACCACCACAGCTGACTAGCCAACATTACAGACTATAATGTTCTGTAGAAAACAAAAGCGCTCGCACTCAAAACCACCCCGATGTGCAGTACTTAACAATCCAACAAAATCAACATATTAACTGGGTGAGTGGTATTAGTTCTGATATTTATATTTTAATGTCGGGCGCCATTAACACTGCTTACCTACAGGGTCGATGAAAATAAACATGGTAGGCCTATCCTACGCAAAACGAATACCAAAATGACAGTGTCTCAGAAGAAACAAGGACAGCGTTTCATCACCACCTAGCGGTGTAATCAGGATGTACTGCCTTACATCACGATACACGATCAACACAGTCAGGGTCCCCAACAATATTTTAGCTTCACAAAACAACTGCGGAGTTGTGAAGAATATAAAACGCATACCACATCCACAATAGTTTTATAACCAGTAACAATACTGTACGTAAAATGCTTAGCTGTACGCGACCAGTTGGTAGTTCGCGTGAGGCCACCAACAACCGCCTCTGGGTGGCGTACCATTAGCTGGATTTTCCGAGTTCATTGGAACGCAGCATTGCTCTGCCACCATTGCGTTCTTTTCCTGTCCGCCTGCCTCCAGGATAGGTTGTGTCCGTGAAGAGGGCTAACAACAGAAAGAGAAATGCCATCAAAGATCACATTTGAAAGTGAAGATCAAGCTATGGGAGAAGATATGGACACTGTCGTGGAAGTCAAAAAAATAAAGGTGAGGAGAAATCGTTTATTTCGACTGGTTCAACATGCGTCGACGTGGTTGATGATTGTTACCATGCTAATATATACTAGGGATTTATGTAGCTACAACGCTGTGTGTATGTGCCATTGTGCAGTTATCCACAATTAGACGATGTTGACCATTTGGTTAGGGGTAGGTAGTTGTTATCATACATTCATTGTAGGTAGCCATATAGCATTGAGTCTAGCACATGGCAGTTAAGTACACCCTCGTGTTGCTGAGACGACATGTAAATAATGTGGAATGGCTTTTTACCGGTTTACGTCATATGGTTTACGGTCAGTGCAACGGGCGGTTTTTGATGACGTATATAGATGGCAGCTAAGCTTACAAAGGGTGCATTCAGTATCCGAAACATTTGGGACAATGGCAAGCCGTTTTTACATTTATAGTACCTATTCTTTATTGTTTAGTCAATTGCAGATTGTGTTTGCTGGCTGTGCAGCTAGGCTGCGTTTAGGCTAAATTATGGCTAAGTCACATGTGTAGACATGACAGCTACAACACTCATGAATTGGCCAACAACAGTGTGCATACAATTAAAAGGGTTGATTGTAGCTTCGTGACTGTAACTCTAATGAATAAGTACTCGTAGCTGATAAATAGCTACTAGTACAATTGGAAAATATATAACTAATGAATAGTTACTAGTAAGTCTTGAAGAACAAAGCCTAAATTTTCGCTACGTTGTAGAACCCAGCGTTTTGTCAGCAATGCTGTTATACAATCCAAAACCCAACTACTCATCCAGTGCATTGAAGTAACAAAACCTTCAAATGCTACTGAAAAACACCCAAAAACTTTAACCTAATAGAAATTCATAGGCAACGTTTGCATATGTATGTTTATTTTTTATTTATTTATTTTAGTGTTGTGTGTACCTAATTTGCTCTTTCTATGCTGCTACAATACCAGAGTTTCTCTGCGGTTATCAATACCAAAATGGTCTAGATGTCTCGTAATTTTTTAACAATGTGATTCGTCATTTTTATTGTTGTTAGCACTTCAATCCCTGTAGTATTTGATTTGTCTGAAAACTCTTATTTCCATCTCTGTGGTAGAAAACCAAAAAAAAGGAGAGCAAGAAATTGAAGGAGATTATAAATGAAGAGGTGGAGGAACCAGCCTACGAACCTCCAGCAAAGAAGAAGAAAAAGAAAAAAGACAAGCTTGGACTGGACCAACAGAATGGCTGCATTGATGAGACAACAGACACAAATGGTAACTTAAGTGTTACAATAGTACCACAGAAGAAAAAGAAAACAGAGCCAGACACAGAAGAAGCTAAAGAGGTCAGTACCCTTTAAATGTCTTACACAATTAGTAATTGCATATTAATCATTTAGTCACAACAAATGTGATAGTTTAGCTTCCCTTTGTGTTGATTTAAAGTTATATGGATGTTTTGCAAAACCCTTGAAGGCCACAGTATATTACAAACAAAATCAGATTTGGCTTTAACTGCTTGGCAATCAGAACTAGTGCATCCTAATGGCATCCTTCCATGTACGCGGTACACGCACGGTGCGCCTGTACCATCCGCATACCTGACCACTTGGCATACTCGGTTATCCTGTTGGCGTGGGCGCGTTTCTCGACGCATGCACACTACTACCTCACTTCTTCAAAATGATGCTCTCTTTTTACCTGGTCAGCAGTTTTATGTTCTTCTGTCACTTCTACTCTGCCTATTCCCACCTACCGGATCAGCATATTACTCAGTATTACGCTCAGTTTTCACACATGCGCAGTCAACGTGCAGGCAAATCGTACAAGACGCACGGTCACAACATTTTGGCCACACGTGTACAGCGTGCGTGACGATATTTGCACCACACGTACACTGAAGCATGCCACAGCCTTAAGTGTTGTGTACTTTGTTTGGGTCACATGTTTCTGCCTGTATACTCTTTGCTGTTGTCCCTGATGCTTTGTCCAAAACACTATTTTCTCGCTCTGGGTTTCAGGGAAAAAAGAAACAAAAGAAATTAATAAAGGATGCATGCAGTGGTGAATTGCCTAAAACCAATGGACATTCCAGGGACTCCATTCTTCCTGAGACCCCAACTCAGACACCCGCTCACTCGAGTGATGAATCAGCCAGTGATTGTGAGAAGGAAATGGTGAGGCTCTTATTTCAGGGTTCAGGCAAAACATTGTTTTTCACAAAAAGACAAACCTGCCTTCATAAACAATCTGAAAGTTTTCATTATGTCTAACCATTGGGTGGGTACTGGGGGGTGCTTTCTATAATTCTACAATTTATATTTTTGTATAGGTAAATATGTGATGATTGAAGCAAATTGAATCTATACAATGACAGATGTTAAATAAACAATAGATGCCAGTTTTAATACTGTTTTACCATGATCCTTAATAATACACATGACCATTCACTTTTTTCCCCCCCTCCGATTAGTATTATTTTTTTGCACTAAGTTTAAAAAGACTCACAGCCTATACAAAAAGACTAACATAACTATTTGTTCATGGTTGTTAAACCAGGCTAAACCAGAAGAGATTGCAGGGGCTTTCTCAAACTTCAGAATTTCCCAAGAGACCATTAATCGACTAAAATGTAAGCATTCGCTTTGTTTTTAAAATGGTTTACTGGACCAAAACAATGTCTTAATATGAATCTGTCTGTTGTTAGGACACAGTTTCTCAAAATGTGGACACCTGTATACTTGAAGGGCTATGTACTAATGAAATGAATCCTTCATGCACTGACATAACTTGGTTAAGTTTAAAATAAAGGAATAAATAAATACTGTTTATTGATTTATTTTTCTTTATTCAACTATTTCTTCTCTTTCTACTCTTAGCCCGCGGAGTCACTTACCTGTTTGACATTCAGGTTAAAACGTTCAATTCTGTGTATGATGGAGAAGATGTTATTGGCCAGGCTAGAACAGGAACAGGAAAGACTTTTTCCTTTGCTGTTCCACTTGTGGAGAAACTTCAGAATGACTCTTCAAACAGGGTTAGAGGAAGGGCTCCCAAGGTACATAGGCACACTATAAACACTTGACTGGGTCATCATCCAGTGAACTAATATCTCTTGCTGTATTTGTCTGTCACTAAAGTTATCTTCTGTCGGTCTCTGTCCAGGTCTTGGTGCTCACGCCAACTAGAGAGCTGGCTATCCAGGTGGCAAGGGACTTCAAAGATGTTAACTCTAAACTGTCTATTGTTTGTTTCTATGGAGGCAGCCCGTACAACACACAGAGTAAGTTTCACACCGACCAGAAACGGTAAGCCTACTGTTTCTGGTCTTTTAAAAGATGAATGTTTTCATTACACACACTATTCTGGAGCATGTGGGTGATAATGTCTTCTTTCTCTCATCATTTTAAATATCAGTTTTAATGCTGATTTCACCCATATATTAATATTTGTTTCCTCTCCATTTAATGTTTCATTATTTACATAAAAATATGCCTACATTATGGCATTATTTACTATTTGATGCTTCATTATAATGGACTTAATAACAGAGATAATATCATCAAATCAACTGTGAGATATCACAATATAACCCTGTGTCCATTCTCTCTTTCTCTAGTTAATGCTGTCAACAGTGGAATTGATATTTTGGTTGGAACTCCTGGACGAATAAGAGATCATCTCCAGAACCAAAAATTGGACCTTTCCAAACTAAAGCACGTTGTCTTAGATGAAGTAGACCAAATGTTGGACATGGGATTCGCCGAACAGGTTGAAGAAATATTGGCTGCATCATATAAGAAAGGTAAATTATCTTTCTAATTGTGAATGTAATGGCAACAAAATGGCAGCCGGGTACAAAACTAGTATTGGAGTCCACTATCAAATTTGATCAAGAATTGATCAAAAACTGTTGATAATTTCTGTTTAAAAATTGCTGTTAAAAATTAGTTTTACAATTATTTGTATTAAATTCAAATGTACGAATGTACTTGGATTCATTCAAACATGATGACGATGATGATTTTTTTTCTTTTCCTATTTCAATCTTTTTTTCCTCTAGATTCAGATTCCAACCCTCAGACACTGCTGTTTTCAGCCACCTGCCCCTCCTGGGTCTTTGATGTAGCAAAAAAATACATGAGAACAGATTACAAACATGTAGACCTGATTGGCCAGAAAACACAAAGAACAGCAACAACTGTAGAGGTATGTTTATGCCAGCTGTTGCATTAGACTGTCTTGTCATTTTGATGGACAAGTGTCGAGGGTCATGGTTTTCCACTCATTTTAATTTAAAAATATTTTAGCAGTGGCGAACCATGACCGTCGACACTAGGCCTTCACTGTAACACAAAAACATGTAGCCTAAGAAGGTGACTGTGTGCGCTTGCACAAATTGAATCACATTATTCAATAGTACCATTCGAATTATGAAATTAGACTCAACGAAAGACAAATATATATCCTGTGTTGCTTGCTTTCTAGTTTTACTTCAGTAACTGGCCCTCATGCCAAAATGCCAACAAAAAATTACATGGGCGGCTAGGCAAGCTACAAGGCTTAAGTGCGCAAAAGTTCAACCACTGTGAACTTGTGGAGATGCATTTCTATCTGCCTTCTCTTTCTCACCGCTCTTTGTTTTCAAAACTGCCTGTTGCAAATGATCCATTATCGGATTCAGTTATCTCCTAGCAAAACAATAGTGCTAGCCAGACAGACTCCGCCCCTTCTGCACGCTCCTAAGCGACGCAAAAGTTTTTAAATGAAATTTGCGCTCAACCATGCAGAGGGTGCAGCGTTTTAAGCGTTTAGTCTGAACGAGCCTTCAGGCTTGTCAAAGAATACGCCCAACATGGCAACGGCGAAATCTGTTAAATAATATGACAATCAACAACATTCTTCCCATTTGATGAATTCTAAAGCCCTACAGGGTAGAATATTAACCCGTAGACGGCACAGGTGGAAAATCGGAATGGATAAAAGCTCTAATTTATATGAGCTGCGCTACTGGCAAGTAGCGCACCGGAGGTAGAATAGCAATGAAATGACAGTACTTATTAGACTGATGGGAAAGAACTTTGTAAAATACATATAGCATTCATCAAAATGTACCCCACCAACTGAAAAGGGCGTGCGATCGCGCTGTGTTGTAATTTGTCAAAATGATAGGCAGCCTTCAGATTTTTTCAAATGTAGTTGCTGCAGGAATTTATTTCGTCAGGTTTGTTCAAACATATTGAGGTATGGTAGGCACCAGACTGTTATGCAATATTTCTTTAAAAAGTGGGCAATATCAGTTAACTTAATTTGGGAGATTTGTCTTTAAAAGCAAGCCTGTCTTGTGAAATTTAGAGAAAAAGGTAGCATAACATAACTAATTCGAACTGTATGTCTGTCTGTATCTGTGAGAGAAAAGCTGTAAATTTTATTTAAAATGTGACACTGCAAAAGGGAAGTGCTAGCTGCCATCCTTAAAAATAATATTGATGTTCATAAATATGTTTCTGGAAACAGTATCATCTTTGCTGTCAGTGTAATACTTATAATACAGAACAGTGGAGTTCTGTGACTTCCAAAGAAAGAGCTAGTTCTACTATTGACTACTCACACACACAATGTTTGTTTTGTCGTTTCATAGTTGAGTTGTACTATAAATGTAACATTTTTATTTAGTCATTTTTTTCTTTATTTAAATTTTGCAGGCACTTTATCCAAAGAGACTTACAATGGGTACATTTGTCGAAGTAAAAGCATTCTATTAGAACAACAGGGTGTGTAATTAAAATCTTTCTCTTTCCCTCTTTGTCCTCCTAGCATCTAGCCATAACGTGCCACTGGTCCCAACGGCCTGCAGTGATAGCTGATGTGATCAAAGTGTACAGCGGTAGCCATGGTAGAACCATAGTGTTTTGTGAGACTAAGAAAGATGCCAACAATCTTTCAATGAGCGAGTCTATCAAACAGGTACACATTCATTCAAAAACGTTTGACTTAATTGCAAACACCAAATGCTCTTACTTTTTTGTGAGATTACCTATTTCGAAAGGAGTGGAAATATGTCACAGAATTGGGTTGTAGTATCCATTGTTTTATATTCTCTACTCTATTCCCCTTTTTTAAACACAGAAGTTAAGATGATATATCTGTGTCTAAGGCAGGAACAAAGACAGCATAGAATTCACTACTTCTGCATTTAAAAACAAGGTTAATAATATACTAAATACTATTCCAGAATGTTCAGTGTCTCCATGGCGACATCCCCCAGCAACAGAGAGAGATAACACTGAAAGGCTTCCGGAACGGGGTCTTTGAAGTTCTGGTTGCCACTAATGTGGCAGCCCGTGGTTTGGATATACCTGAAGTAGACCTGGTGGTCCAGTGTTCACCTCCTAAGGTATGTTATTTGAATGACAACAGCAGTGACCTTTTAAGTATTCCACATTTAGTTTTGCATTCACTGATATATTATTAGCTAGTGTCTACGTACCGACCTTTGTTTCTTTGCTTGTTTCTCAGGATGTGGAGTCCTACATCCACCGCTCAGGGCGTACAGGCCGAGCAGGCAGGACAGGAGTGTGTATCTGTTTGTATCAGCGGAAAGAGGAGGATCAGTTGTACTACGTCGAAAACAAGGCCGTAAGTCACATCTGCTGAGGCAGGTGATGCCAGATCTAGGGTGCTGAACTACATTAACTATTAATTGTATAACTAATAACATTTCTTATGATTTTCTTCTTCCAGGGTATTGCATTCAAACGGGTCGGTGTTCCTACTGCCACTGACATCATCAAATCTGCGAGCGAGGACGCTGTGAAGTCAGTAACTTTAACATTTGTTTGTTGACTTTTATTGGCAAGATCTTCTCTGACCCTTTCTGCTAGACAACTAGAACCTGTTTACCTCTTTGTGGGGTACGATTATCTAAATATACATGGCTAAAAGCCACATGAGAGTTGTCCTGCATTGTTCCCGGAGATAAGGGGGATGAGAAGTCTGATCTTAATCAATATACCAGCCCTATGCCGCTCTTTTTCTTGTTTACTCTTATTATATTTTGTGTTACAGGTTTCTCGATTTGGTTCCAGTCGAGGCCATCAATCATTTCCGAGGTTCTGCGGAAAAGATGATTGAGGAGAAAGGAGCTGTAGAGGCATTAGCTGCTGCACTGGCCCATATTTCTGGAGCCACAAGTCTAAAGCAGAGGTCCCTGCTCAACTCTGAAGCGGTGAGTTACATTTTAAAGATGCTATTTATTTTTTACAAAATTCTGACCCACATAAACACATGCTATTGTAGCTAGTATGGGTTACCTCAGAGATAAGATTGCTTCCCAATTCTGGTATGTATGGGTACACAGGGATCAACTAATCAATCAACAGAAAATTAATTGAATTTTGCTATTTCTGGGATTCCATGGTCAAATAAACTTTACAAATACTATCAATTTATTTACTTATGTCTCCAAGCAATTTCATCCAGTTATTTCAATGTGTATTGCAGCGTAACTGTAACTACACACATACACTGTAAAATAACATGATATAATTAAACTTGAATTATAACATGTTATTTTTTCATTTTTTCATTATTAAAGTGTACATGTTAGTCACATAGAACAGTTGATGTTTAATTGTGTGTGCGCGTCTGCTTGTTTTTCCAGGGGTATACCACAATTCAGCTGAGTTGTTCTCAGGAGATGCATAACCTGGGCTACGCATGGAGATCAATAAAAGAACAACTAGGAGAGGAGATGGAAAACAACATACACAGAATGATGTTCCTTAAAGGCCGAACAGTATGTACACCCTCTTTCACAGATGCTAAATTCCATCTTCGACATTTCCCAATGGCCTCACTAGGATTTGTGACCTAGAACCTCATTTAGGTACACTTTGGATGGGTCCGGAGTTACTGACATTGGTTTAAACCAGTTACAAAAATGTGGTTTGAAACTCTCAAGTCCACTCCTCCTCCTAAAGAGCTTATAGGCTCACACATTCTCTACCCCTTGCCTTCAGCCATATACACTTTCATGCTCAGCTTTATTTCAGATTTACGCGGTGAGCTTGAGATTAAATCTTTGATTCTGGGGGTACTATAACACAGTCCAGGAGTGCGTCTCTAGCAAATTGTGAATGATTTACCACTTCTGGTGAAATTGAGTGCCATTCTGTAAGAATTGCCTAGTAGAGTAGGCCATGATAGGTCCAGGGGCAGGACTTTGATACCTCTGGTGTAATTGGTTGACATCAGTGTTAATTTTGACAGCAAATTCTGATTTAGTCTTAGTCTTAGTCTTTTGAATAACACACCATTTAGTTTTAGTC
>JAODLI010072576.1:0-14039 GCA_027575585.1 Percopsis omiscomaycus
TTTCAACATTTGATATGTCATCTATATTCTATTGTGAATAAAATATAAGTTTATGAGATTTCTAAATTATTCCATTCTTTTTTTACTCACAATTTGTACAGTGTCCCAACTTTTTTGGAATCGGGTTTGTAATTAGAAAGCAATGTTATATAATTAGATGGCAATTGAAGGGCTCCAATTCAAATTGTTACGAGATTGCTGCGGATCAAGCAACACATTGCGACTTTTGAAAAGAGAGAAGAAAGAAGGCCCAGAATGTTCCATAAATGTCCAAATAATTGCCATCATTAGAGTAGAGAATTAGAGAATGAAGTAATCCAGCATCCACGTAGATGTTCTGGAAATAAAAGGATAAATGACCCTTCCACTTTAAGCTTCTAACGATTGTAACAGCACTTAGATTTAGCACGACGCAATGATATTGAATATCTTAGCTTGTCAATATTCTCACTGTGTCCACATGTTATTTATAAAGGCTGGTGTCTTCATGGCACTGTTGTTAAGAGCTCCTGGAAAAAAAAAAACATAATTCAGGCAGAGATGAGGTGTGATACAAAGGCCGAGCTCTCAAACAATATTATCTGACAGGTATTTTATTGAGTGTGTTAAGTACGTCTGGTGACTGGTCAGGAGAGAAATCTTCATCGCAATGAAGAGGAGCATATCTTGTAAGACTTTCTTTAGACACTTGTTATCTAAAGATGGTTTGAAAATCCTGTCTCGTGTGTTTACCACTTGTACCTAAAGCTAGCCTATAAGCTTCACCTTAACAAGTTAATTTCAGCTTACTGCAGCCTTGAAATGGGCTTTAACTTGTATCTGTAACAAATGCTGCCCGAATTTGAATGCCAATCATTAGGGTTGCGTGTTTACAGGTTTGTGTCAGCCAGCATGCTGAGATATGAGGAATACTGTAACTCTGTCACAACATGATTCAGACACCTGTGGGGTGAAAGACAGAGGAAAGAGGAACAAGAAAATATTCAACGTGACATTCGTTGACGGGATGAGACATCAGTCCACGATCTGACAAACAAGTGTCTCACAGCCACGCTGAAGGTGCTTTTATCCATCTTTTCCAGTGAGGCAATTTACAGTTTTGTATATTAATCAAACTCAATGAAAGGACACAGGAATAGAAATTCTTCGCTCACGTTCATTTCCTCCCCCTCTTCCCCTGTCTTGACCCCAGAATGATGGATCTCTCCATTGGTGATAAGATGCTCCTCTCCGTCCTACTTTCCCTGAGCTATCATAGCTGGTCTGTCTGAGAGGGCCGTGATAACGACAGGCCTGAGATGCAACGCTAAATCAGGCTCTGCAGGGGAAAGGAGGGGACAGTTCTGTGTGTGTGTGTGTGTGCTCGTGCATACCTGTATTTCTGTAGGTACTGTATGTGAGGGTGTTTTTGTGTATGTATTTGTGTTCAAGATATTATGGTTTTATGATATGATGGTGTGTGTGTGTGTAGCCATAAATGCGTGTCTCTATGTTCTACAGTACATGTGAGTGTGTTGGATTTAATCCTCTGCAAGTGTGTGGCAGGTATTTGTGTTTCATGTGTGTGTGTGTGTATTAGACAAGGCTGCCAGCTGTGAGAACAAACCTCTTCCTAAAAGTAAACATTAGTTCCTCACAAATGTACCATTTGGTTCCCAAAATGACTGCCATTGTGTGTTATCTGTTAACGTTTCCCGTTCCAACACAGAATCCATCTTGCATTTATGGTACAACAATCATGATATTTTTATTGACGATTAGTTGAGGATTAATTGTGACTTCGGTTTGGTTGTAATCTTCATAGTATAAGACTAATAACATTGCCCTAATAATAGGGCTACAAGAAAAAACATTTATTGACACTGAACATTGGAACATACCGTATAAATAAATACTGTAGATTCATTCCCTGCATACTGTAGATTCATTAGACAGTCTGTTGTGTTGCGTTAGAAAGTTTGGACCGCACACTCAAAATTAAACAAACAATTAGTAGCGCCCAGCAGAAGCAGCATCTGTTTAATTTCAGAGCACATTACTGCACAAGCGTGACAGGTGATTCAATTCAAATCGATTTTATTCCTATTTTCTTCTCCTGTTCTCCCTTCTCGCTTTCTATTCACCACTGAAAGGCACCTGTCTGTCTGTCCGTCCTCAATGACCACAGTCGAACTGCTTGTACGGACGAAAATGTAACTAATTAGCATTCTAGTTCTATATGTTAGGACATGTTGGTACTATTTTGAGAAATGATCATGCCATAATAGCCATAATAATTGTGAGAGAACCGCCTGTAGGCTATTACATCTGGCAGTAAAATAATAAGTTAAAAAGGATTACTTTAATATTATTCTATAACATTTCACCAATGTCTTTAAGAAACAAACTGTCTACGTTTCAGTTAGAATAGAATGCGCCTTTTAAACCTCAATGAAACTTCCATCCCTACCTGTGAATAGTGAGGACTTACATGAGGAGACGTGACAGGCTCAAGGTGACTGTCAGTTACCTTCCCACTGTGCGTCTTTAACCTTAATGCCATTTTTCCCCCCGAGCAGCTAGATAAGGGCTGTGTCTGTTCACACAACCTCTTGCTATCTGATAACGTAATCCAGACAATATTTATCTTATTATATTCATACCTTCTTCACTGATCACATCTAAGCTATTTTAGGGTGACATTTGAACAAATTTCAGCCCACTGCCCATCAGCCCTACTTATCTACTACTTCTTTGAAATTCCTTAAAAGGAACATCTAATTTCGATAAGACATTTAAATAAACGTTTAAAAAATGATGTGTGTGACGTTTTTTTGACGGTCCTTGATAAACAAATACTGGAAATCTTTGAATAAAAAAGAAATGCATTTGTTTGAAATAGTACACAGCTTTCAACAGCTATGAGATCCAAGACATTGTCTCAGTTTAGTGCTTATCATCACTTCATTGAAGAGTTTGAGACACCATACACGTTCAAATAGATTTTTTTGTGATGCATATACAGTATATCCGAAGGAGACCATAAAAGTGCCAATTCTATTATACAGAGTCCAAATGTTTGCTGGGCTGGACGGTCGCAAAATGTGATGACTCTATTTACAGCATAGACTTTAGCCTCATTTATTGATATATTACCTCATCACCACAGGCTTTATCACTTTGGCTGGTAAATATATTTGATTACTTGATGTCTAAGAAACACATCCGTAGCATCAGTTCTCACAGAAAGCAAGATTTGTGTTATCACTCAAAATAACACCTCAGGCAGCAGGAGCCATGCCAAAACTAGACAACCCTGTTTTTACAATACCCCTCTTTAATCCCGTTGACCATGCACACTAGGTGTGTATACACATATGCGTGACTTACAGGTGTGTGTGTGTGTATTACCCAGCTGTCATAGTGGTATGCCCGATAGAGAGGGGTCACTTTAAAGCCTGCAATTCATAAGCAGCGCTATGGTCTCGGAGAGACAAGGGTAGCTCAGTAATTAGACGTTGTCTTAGTGCTTGATTACACCCTTGTTTCCTCATAAACCGCAGTTAGCCATGGAGCGCACATTACATTGCATTACCATTCTAATAGCTTTATGTTAGCCCCCTTTTGACAGCTTAAGTTGTCTCAGGATATTAAATAGGTATACATATCTAATCGTTCCTCATCAGCTACTTTTGTACTTAAGGAATGTTCCGATTATAGAACAAGCCAATCACGGCACTCCAAATAATATCACTGTTTATCACACATTACAGCACTCCGTACACGTTTGGGAAACAAACGTTGAGATTGGTTTTTAAAACAGCCAAAATAAAATAACAGAATTTTCCGAATTCTCTTGAGGAGGAAACTTCCGCAGTCGGAGGAAAGTCATGGTGTTCCGCACCGCGACAGGGGGGGGTCTCCCCGTCTGCTGATCTCGTCTGCTGATCTCATCTGCAGACGGTCTTAAAGCAGGGATTGTTGTCGCTCATTTGGATGCATGATTGCACCACCCTCTGCCAGCAGTCACCACTGCTGAGATCAAGAAGCAACCCCGACGACAACGTGACATGATGGAGAGATCACTGACAGACGGTGGAGGTAGGAAAGAAAAGTAGAAAGACGGCTGGATGGAGGGGAAGGAAATGGAAACAAGGGAGGAGAGCAGGAGTGAGAAAGTGGGCAGCTTTATGCATGGATGCACTTAATCTCAAATGGTGACATTAGAAATACTGACATTAGAAACACCTTTTGTCCAAATCAAAATACCTAAGCGTTAACTACTGGTGGACTGCTGCTATGCTGTCAGCGGAAATCAATAAAGGTTGAACACCATCACGTCTATTGATTAATAACTCCCACAAGACCTTTACCGAATACATTTTGACATTAAGATAATGTTCTCTCTGATCAATATGTATTTCACAGATTAGACAGTATGAGTCCACTGATCTTTCACTGGAAACAGTTACCGGCTGTGCGATGGCAGAATGTGCACGGATTTCTAACAACAGTTTTCCTGTTTTGCAAATATTAGCGGTGACCCTGTTCAGCTCACAAGACTTCCGAAGCTTTGACGCCACCTCAAAGTTGATTTGATGGCGCACACTTGAAAAAACAAGATAGAAAAAAAAATCAATATTTGATTATAAAATGTATATTTCTTATCAGCAGTGGGGTTATCAGGACCGAATCTTCTTATCTCCAAATGCTCCACCTTGGCGAGGTTATATGGGATTTACTGACACTACATCTTGCTGTTGCTGCAAGATGTACTGTTTCGCTGTGACATAAAGGTCTGTTGGACTTCCCGCACTCTTGCCTGCATCCACCAACATGCCCTTGGACAAGGCGTTTATTTTGGACAAAGCATTTAGCTACTTCATTAGTGCTGAAAGGTTTGTTGGGGAAACTGCTCAGTTATGTTCCCAAGCAAAGGCCTCAACAGTTTACACCTTGCTTTCACTCTGGGTCCCAGTGGCCAGGTATTACACACTACCCCTTCAATGTGGTTACAGTAGTTGTTGATCAGGATAAATACTGCCTGTTGTTTGGTATCCTAATGTTATAGTCCCCATATGTCAGTACTGAATGCATTTTGCTAAAGGCAACACATGCAGTATGAGACATTTACCGGGATGTACAGTACAATTTCAAGGGAAACAAACATTTGTGAAAGTTTCTCCTGTTCAAATCTGCTGTAGAGCTGTAGACTACAAGTTACTACTAGTTATTGTATAGACAGTATATACATTTATATTTAGGTTTAATTTTCACTGTTGGACCTACCACCTGCAGTTGTTTTTCTATACTGGCCTGTGTGACCGAAAAACTAAACCCTCCCTCAATGCAGAGTGTGATATCTAGCTTCAGCTGCCATATCAGAATTTTTCACCTCTGAAAATTAGGCATGCAATTACAGTGGCACAAAAGAGGAGGTGATGCCTCATTCTCCTCTGCGCGGGTTTATGATAATTAACCGACGGGAGGTCAAAGGCAGTATGTGTAAAAGTAATCACTGAGTCACACTGTATGAATTTAAATGACCAGATAAAAGGTAGGGTTTGAGGAAGTGTATTAACACTGCGGAAGGGGAGGAAAGGGAAGAAGAAAGAAAAAAAAACACTCCTCAGAAACGGAACAGAGGAAATCTAGAGGAGGGATTTCAAATATTCCGCCATTTTAGGCGGGACATCTGTTTGCAGAAGATACAGAGGAGTTCAAAGGAAGGTTAGACCACCGGTACAGGGCCGGTATTCATGTTGAAAGAGACTTGTGATTGCCGTTCCCTGACATGACAAGTGGTGGAGGCGGGGAGGGGAAGCATGCCCACGAGTCCACTGGTCTGCCGATATAACCCCTCCACATCCACCACCCGAACACGTCTTATTAAGTTATTAAGACACAAATTATGTCGCAAAATAAAGTACGGAAAATAAGAAAATACTTGTCTGGATTAATACTGATAACTGGAATTACAATTACTGCTTCATGATTTAATAGTCATGAAGCAGCAAATAAGATATTTGCAAAAAAAAGATATTTGTTTCAGAGATGTTCTGAAACAAATATACACATTTAATGTGAACACTGTGTCTACAACTACAGATAGCATCATCAGTGCTATGAAAATAGTCAATTACATTAAGATTTCACAATATTACTTAATTTAACACAATTTATGTGAACAAAATGAGCTCAAAATACAATGTGAGAAAAGTGATACACTCGGTCTAAGATGTTTTAAGAATACAATAATGCCTTGGTAAAATAAATACATAAACCTTTGGCCTGCCTAGGAATACACATTTATTTTATAACCTTTGCAAACTTAATGTGTACCTTTGCCACCGGCAAATTTAGTATGCAAGCCGAAAGAAGAGAGCAGTCCGACTAATTTGTTACTCGGCTTAGATTTACATTCCCTGGCCCTGGGAACAGCAGCTTCCCTGCTCCAACCCATTTGTTTAGCACTTAATAAATTGCACAGCAGGTTCAGCAAGGTGATATGATTGATCACTAGATAGGGTGTGCCATAGCAGCAATATTTGTCTGCGGACGCAGGGAGAATTAGCAATAACTATGTATTTGGGGATTTGACTTTCACAGATGGTGTAACTGGAGCGATATCAAAGGCCTTTTATTAAATAAAAAATAAAGGTCTCGCAATGTCTTGGCACAGCAGTTTTAGAGTAGAATGAGAAACCACACGCTAAACAACGGTCATCAAATGGACAATATATTGAACTGAGGGTTTTTTACTGGGGTGATTTACATTATTAGGATGTATTCATCTTGTCAAAGTAAAATTAAATTTGGGGGGTTGTTTATCCGGTGCTCAACGAACATCTCACTTTGCTGTTAACAGCGGGTGTAAATGAATTTCACCTTAGTCATTCAAATGAAGGGCTTAGTAATCAGGGTAATTGCAGATAATAACCCTGGCCTAGACTTCTGGGCCCGGGGTATTTTAACCTGCCCCTCCCTTCACACCCCCTGTTCTTGCTGCTGCTGCCATTAACAGAGCAGGGCTGTGAGGCATTCCCCACTGTTCGACGTGATTAAGACAGCCCCTGACTCCTAACATGACTCCCAGGGAGCGGGAAGAGGCTGTGCCATGAATATTAACAGCGTTACCCAGGGAAAGTTAGCGCTTTCCCCAAAAAAGATGTGTACGTAATTTACATAATGGCAATGCTTGATTTTGTAAAATATTTGTCATCAGTCATACTCCTGCAAGCAATCAATATACTCGACGACATAATGAATTGTCAATGTGTCTTCTATTATGTTTTTTGTTCAGTAATGAGTATTCAGCCGAGCCAAGTAAAACAACACATGTTCATTAAAGATATATTACATTAGGGCTGGGCTAAAATATCAGTTAAAGTTGCAATGTTGATTACTTTGAAACCAAACCAAGTGCATGAGTAGTACATAGGGGGTGCTAATATTATATTTACTGTCTATTCCTCTCTGGTGGACCAACCACTGCCGTTTGAAACGTGTCTATCTCTTTGCTGCTGTTGTAATTGTTGTACCTGTAAATGTAAATATGGCACACAGACACCAGATTATAAAAATCATGAACTGTCAAAACTGTCATGAATTGGCAGCAGGCAGAATCACTATTGTATGATTTGCTGTGATAAGCAGCAAACCTGACATTTATATATATAAAGTTTGCTATTGTTGCTTTTATAATCCATCATGCTACTATATATCATCATGCATGATATGTACTACTGTATATGTGCGTTCACAATGCCAATAAATTAGCCGTACAATGTAGCTAACTTCTACACCTTTAGGCTTCAAACTAAGTTTCCACATGGTTTATTTACTACTAGTCTTAGCGGATGGTGTTCGCTCTGTGTTATTTGAGATCCCTGTCACTTAATTGCTGCCGTCCTCTGCAGATGGGAATATGGTGCTGGTCAGATGCATTGGCAGCTGCATGAATCATTATTAGCCGGGCGGCTGGACACCCCGGCAGTCTAGCGGGGGAGTTCAATATTCAGCCTCTGATGCTGGGCCCCCAGGGGACATGATCCCTGCTCAGACAGCAGATAATTAACCATCTGAGGCCGGCGGCCCCCGGGCCACTGGCTGGGTGACGGGGACAGCGGGACACAGCACAAGACAACAGAGATGAGAACAAGACAGCCCCGCGGTGACCCAACACTCTAGCAGTGCTGGCAGTGAGAGGATGTCACGTCTTATGAGCTGTTGAAGCAGGATAGGACGATATAGAGTAAATAGCATGGTTTGTTAAAATAGAAGTAACTAACAAGGTTTATAATAATATAATGTATATAATGTTATGTTAGTGCAGTCATTGGATTAGCAAGACTATAAATGTAACAATGACTTTGAAGCAGTAGCAACTGCATTAAAACACAATATATTGATGCTACAGTATATTTCAAAATAAAGGTGATGCTAAAACATAATTTATAACTAATTTATAACAACAAAAAGAAAAATATAAGTAGAATAAATTAAGGTATTATTAGCACCTGGCCATTTCTTATTCTAGTGAACAAGAACAATATCTGAAAAGAGAGACAGAGAGTTGCTAAAATAAAATATATAGCCTACTAGTTTGGGACACAGTGTGTTTAGGTAAACATAATGACACTTTATATTGCATTGCTACTCAATTTGTACTATTAAAAACATTAATTAAACTTAAAACCATGCCAACCTGTTTTCATTTCAATCGTTTTGTCCCATCACAACATCTGCCAATTTTAATAATTTCAGTGAAACTCATCCACCCGTTTAATCTATAGTTTCTGATCACACATTCCAGAGAAATGCACATACACACACACACACACACACACACACACACACACATTTGAACACAAACAAATAACCAACACTGTTTGCCTCTGCCTTGAGGCAATGGAAGGTAAATAGAATGGAGAAACGGCTTGGCTGAAGCACTGTAGTAGGTGTCATTGTCATTACAGGATAAACCCCTGTGTTCGTTCTGTGTTCCAACTCATTGTCGCTCATTGTCGCTCATTGTCGCTCCTCGCCTTTGACATCGTGCCTCAAGGGATTAAACACGTCGCATGCAACGTTGCCCGACCTTCCATGCTTTTAAAGTTTAATTGCTATAGCATCAAGTCACTTTCATTCATATTTATAGGTCACAAGGCTGTGGTTAAAAGCCCTTTGCTGACAACAAGAAATGCTATCTTGGTTTTTCTTCACGTCTTCAGTATTCCCACCTCCTGTGTTGAATTGGTGACATTTAATCAATAAATGCTAATGATGCCTATTATTCCCTCGCTCATCCAAGAGAACAAAACACAGGCTTGTAAAGTAATTGTGCACAGTTGGGGTCTTAGAGGGCGAGACATTTATCAAGGTTTTTCTTTTTGTCAAGATTTTATAAGCTTATACACACATGTACACACAATTACATCTATTTGTTGCACGTGCATATGTATATGTATATGTCTTTCTTTTTGCTTATTAATGTAAATGTAATGTGTGATTATTGTGATAAGCCGAGGAATGTTTAGTAAGGTTGAGAAACCCCTGCTCTTTGGTCCTTCCCCGCTCTGACCGTGAGGGACTTGATTAATCTCACCATGACAGTCCCCCCACCAATATACCAAATTTAATTATGAAAGTGATAAATAACCTTTTCTGGGACTGAATAAATCATCAGCTGTTCTGCGTCCACAACTGGTGAGTTATCTATCTGGGGAGCATCACATCTTTGGGTGACAAGACTGTCGACCTGAAGATTTAAAGGCTGAAATATTTATTTACACATCCATAATATGATGGTGCGATTATTATAGGATGGGGACTTTGAGTGAAATTATGACCATCTTAATGTTTATTTATTAATGTTCAGATAAATAATGAAGGGTTTTTAATTTTTTTTCATTTTCACCATTTTTATATGTTTTGTTGTTGCTTTGGCAATATAAGAAAATAACCTATGCCAAAAAAGCATTTCTTGAACTGAACTGAACTGACCTAGATAGATAGATAAATGGATATATGACTGATATACTGTACATATCGGGCTACTAGTCCACTTCTCTAACCTCTGGGCTACCAAGCGCCCAAGTTGCCCACCTAGTATTTCCACCAGCCCACCCTGACATAGCAGGCTAAAACCAGCCCTGGTACTGCCAGAGAGAACCATGAAGCCGCTTGCCACTGTTGACTTCGGCGGTCGATAGAATGAGCAAGGCCTGCGCGGGAGCTCGGTATGTCCCTTTAAACAGCCTACGCCGGGTGCTGCACTTTTCCCAGCGCCCCTCGAGCGGGTTCGGTGGGCATGGTTGCTATTCCCTATATGGATTTGCAGAAAATGCAGAGGAGACAGATGCCATCTTTTCAGCAGACATACAGTGATGGCCCTAACACTGTGGCGTTACAAGTTTCTGCACATTAAACCGACATTAGCAATCAGTGCCCAGCGCCTATTGAGTTCCTGCTACACAGGCACGTAAAGATTTATGCTTCCAACAATGTCTTCCTACCTGCTGTACACATACTAACCAGGGCCTCCTGTTGACACAAAATGTTAATCTATATCCAGTTATTTTGAAAGCAGCAACTGGCGGCTATTAAAAACGCTATCTCCATTTAAAATCTCAACCCTTTTCGAACCCATTTATAAGACGTGGGTGATAGCTGTATCAGATACTGTATGTAACATTGACTGATTCAAGAGCAGGGATTAATATGTTCGTTTTTTATGATGCATTTGCATAACACCGTTGTTATTTGTGACATATGGGCTGCCGTCAATAAAACAGTATGGTGGGTGGGGGGGGGGGGTTGGGTGTAAACAGTAGGATCCACAAGCAACTGTCACTCTTCAACTCCTAAATACTGCCGTTACAGAAGCTTTGGGGGAATATTTAGCAATGACTGCCATATAAAATGAACTTAATAGAACAGAAGGTACGGCTGTTTTAATTTGCAGAACGGTAGTTAGTTATACTGACATGCGATACACTGGCTCACTGTTTATGTTTGAAACACAAATGTGCTTGTAAACCATTGCAGGCACCATCTTTAATGCTGGATGACATTTTTGTCTGTTATTTCACCCTGGAAGTTCTTGTGGCCTTTAAAAAATAAATACACTGTGTACTGTGGCTTTGTGCATTAAACACATCTATTTTTGTGTATTGAATAAATCTACACTGCCCTGGTTTAGTCACACGTTGCCAGTTTATTAGCACAGCCAGGTAGTTTATTAATAGGGGAGCATTTTCTTTGCAGGTGTGAAAAGAACATTTGTTTATAGTGAGCAGACTACAGTACATACCTTGTCTCATTACCTCGCCTTTACTGTATATCACGCAGATAGAATTGTGCCACCATTGACGCGCGTTTCTCCTGCATGTATCAAATGTCTCGTCTTATAATTACCAAACCGCGATCTCCCCCACGCCCCCTGCCTTTCTCCCTCTCGAGTGCATACATCTTCCTCATTATTCATCCTCAATTATGTGAAGATTGTGTCCCGCAGCCCTTAATTACTCCATCCAAGAAGATGATAAGTTCATTTTCCTGATTAACCCTCCGACACCTGACGACTTCACCCGACACCCGTGGTAGCGAGAATATCACCGGGCGATTTTCATTTCAGTTAGTACGCGTTACTTTAGCGGTGTGACACTATGGGATGTACTTCGTGTAACGCCGGGAGAACATCCTCATCACGAGCGCAGCAGATCAGGACGGAGCCGATGCGGATCGGTCTCCCCCCCATTGAGGAATTACCTGGGAGACCGAGAGCTCCTGGCGGTAAAGTCGGCATTGGAGGAGTGGAGGCACTGGCTGGAGGGCGCTCAAGACCGTTCATGGTCTGGTGCGGTGGGACTCATTGTGGTGGACCGGTTTTCGACGATGGTCCGATTCATACCGTTACCCCGAGTCCCCGAGTCCCCTCTGCCATGCAGGTCGCTGAGGCGCTGATCTAGCAGGTAATTCAAACCTACAGCCTTACAGAGGGCGTCGCCTCCAACCGTGGCTCCCAGTTAACACCTCAAGCCTGGAAGGTGTTTATGGCTCGACTGGGGGTCACGGTGAGCCTCACATCCTGTACTGTACAAGAGCTGTGGAGGTTCCTGTGCAGCAACGGCCAGGACAGACCCGGAGAGCGGGCATGGTTTTTCCCCTGGGCGGAGTACGCTCAGAACTCCCTCCACTGGTATGTAACCCTTCCAGGTGGTCCTCGGGCCACCGCTGAGTCAGGGTCAGGGTGGACCAGTGACGTACCGGCAGTGGAGGAGTGGTTTTAGAGGGCAAGCGCGGTCTGGACCGGCATGTTCTTCAGTGTGTGTGCAGCTGGGGAACAAAACAGAGTCTGAGTTGGCACCTCAGTTTGTGGTTCCTTTTAAGGTCCTCCGGAGGGTAAACGCAGTACACTTTGAGAAAATAAACCACTGAAACCCAGCGAGGGGATTAGGGTACAGAAAATTTCTTAAGGGCCAAACATCCATTTTTGGTGTTTTAATGTATATTCGTTGTTTCCGAGTAAGAATAACTTGTTGGACAGATGAAGAATAAAAGCTCAATGGAAACATAATTTGAAGACTTTTCAAATAGACACTTCTCAGGGCTCTGGCGAAGACAAGATGGCAGGTACTCTTTAATAAGTGCTCCGGCATGCAGCGAGCTGCTCGACTCTCCTTTCTCTCCCCCTCGGCGTCTCCTCTGATTACCGGTATTACAGTAAATTTGCAGTTGATAATCAGGCTTGGATTCATGCTAAATTCTTCATTACGCTGCCGGAGACGTCACTCCCATTTTGAGTTTGCATTAATAGGGTTTAATCTCCTGTTAGTGCGCGCACGTGCACATCTGTGCTAACGCGAAGGCTTGTACGCATCACATGCGTCAGGTAGAATCTTGTACAGATTCCCAAGAGGCCACTTGTTTAACAATTGCCTTCATATTTCATCAGTTCATATAGTGCACAAAACCTGACAGTCTTGACAACAAATGTTCACTAAAGACAGCATCCACTGTGTACAGTTGACTAACCTTGTCACGATCAGCGTGCACGGGCTCATGCACGCTACATGCCTCTCCTCTTGGCTGCGCACCTGCAGGGGATTAGCCCCGCACAGGTGCATTACGTTTAGTTTAATTATTGTCTGTATTTAAGTTAACCTCACAGCGCGTAGTGCTGTGGGTCATTGTTCGGTTGCACGTTGTGTTCGTTGCCCCTGTAACCTGTGGTTTTTTGTTTTGTTTCTTTATTAAATACGCTTTATGCGTAACCTTTATTCCTCGGCTGTCGCTGTGTTCTCTCTCCGGCTCGCGCCTACACTCACCCCCGCACTGTTACAAACCTTTGAGAGGAGGAAACGATCTCTGTGTTTTATAGTAGCTCTTGATTAAACTCTGAAGTAACACACTGCGCTCAGAAGTGAGTTTAATCAACTTTGTATCATTAATCGCCCTTTTACGTGCACCTGGGTGCCGAATCAACACAAAATGTCATTCCCCATTAATCACTTCAAAGTTATCTGAAAGAGTGGCACTTCCAACATGTCTATCAAACTGGCCTCTTCTGAGTTTCCTTAAATAAATATCTGGTTTCTTTCATTCGACTATATTTCACTTTTTCATTCAGTCTTTTCCTTCCTTAGGTTAGAATCAAAGTGACAACCATGAATTGCACTCAACAATAGACAGATTTGTCTGTTGATGGATTTATGCCATGTTAGAGAAATTCAAATATCTATCTTCCCTGGTGTTCGTTTGTTTATAGGGCATTCTCTATTGACGATTACTGTATCTAAAGATCTTTAATTAGTGCCTTTTGTGTGAAAGACAAATTACCGGAGACAAAAGAGGCAGGCATACTGCTACGAGAACAAAATGAGAAAATGGCTTGTTAAGTAAACATTTTAATTATCGCGTTAACTATAATGTATAATGAATGGCAACGCTCCTCGACAAATTTGTCTAAAAGGTCATTTCTGTTCAAAAGCCTAATCAAGGTTTCTCCTTGCCCTTGGCTGTGGGGGGGGGGGGGGGGGGGGGGGGGGGGGGGGGGG
>JAODLI010072586.1:0-14038 GCA_027575585.1 Percopsis omiscomaycus
TGTTATATTCCCCCCTATCACTTCTTTAAGAGCACGGTTTAGGCTACCCATAGACTGTAGGCCTATAAATACGGTTTACCCATAGTAATTCTGAGCTTGCAGTGCAAATTCGGTCACGCCCCATTGCCGCCTTGTTCCAAAGTTCACAACTGAAAGTGAAAGAACATCATGGGACGTTTCACGGATTGCCCCATACATTATTTATAGTGTAATAATAGTCTGGACTGCCTATCTGCGGATACCAGCAAGCAAATTGACTTTTCATCGAAAATGATGGATCCGATCGACGAGGCGAGCAAAGAAATGTCCGGAAACACAGATTCCGAGGCACACGGTGAATCGAAGAAAAAGAAAATAATTTATATCACGTACATAATTGCTGCAATGGATATAACGTGGATGTTCTTGCAGTTTTCCATTACACCTGTAAGTTCTCAGACTGTCAGTTGTGTTGGTCTGACGACTGATGCACATCCGTGTATTTAAAAAAAAAAAGAATGTCAGATTTAGTATCGATAACTACTAATACATTAATTCCTATTGAAAAAATATGTTAATAAAGCTGCATAAAATCAGTCAAGATCAGAATCACACAATCTAGTAACCTATAAATTATTTCCGTTGCAGCGTGTGTAAAACAAGGAAAAAAATCACACGTCTTTTACCGATACACACAAAATACACACACATCGCACTCAAACAATGTGCCACACGCAGGCCTAATGCGAATCGGTTTGCATTTATTGCTGTCATCTATTTGTGATGCATCGTTATAACAGCAAGTCAGCGTTAATTCATCTTTATTCAATCGTACATTTCGCATTGGCGTTATTAATTGTTTTACTTACAGTCAATTACAGTCTACCGGAACCGGTACGTCATCATTAGATCTCCGGCTGCCTAACGTGTTGTAGGATGACATGTAGGCTATTCTGTTCAGCGGCCTTAAAGCCTTCATTGAGAGCTCTGTCCCCGTCACCAACAGTGGCAGAACCACGTGAAAGAAAATTATCTGTCTGTGCCATGTAGGACTACACATTTTTGGACGCTATTGGTAGAAAGTTTACTGGACATAATCTCGATACCCCAGTAATTGAAGTGAAGTGGGTCGCTGACCTGAAAAGAGAATGTTGCAAATGTGTTTTCCCTATAAAACTGACAAATCAAGATTCGTCCTCTGCCTACTATACAGTGACAACGTCTGAATGTTGAATAATAGTTACAAGGTGGGATAGAATCAAAGCAATTCCCACTTACTTACATAACTTGAAATGTTTAAACACAAATGTAGTCTGTAGATATTTGCACATAAAAAGATTATTCTAATGTGTGACTGTAATACTGCTAACCTCTCATTTTATCAGTATTTGGCCAGGAGACTTGGCTTTGACACCTTGTGGTTTGGTTATTTGCAAACCACGGTTGGTGTTATTCAGCTGTTTGGGGGTCCTATGTTTGGGAGGTAAGAACAACCTTGTTTTTACTAGTGATTCAATGTGTTTTGATTGAACCAAAAAGAGCAGTTGACACCAGAGCTGACTGAAGTGAGCATATTTTGTCATTTACAATCTTCTTTGGATCTATATTGTTCCCAGGTTTGCAGATATCTTCGGGGCACGAGCGGCGTTGTCTCTGTCCTGTTTTGCATGTGTGGTCTTCTATTCCTTACTGGCTATAGCAGACAGCCCTGCCATGCTCTTCATCCACAAACTGCCTGCTGTCTTCATGCACGTCTTACCTGGTTAGTGCCCACCCACCTTATTTCTTTAAATGCCTTTTGGAGGCCAGTTATGTTGCCTACATCATACCAGTGAAGAGTATAAATGGGCCTTGTTTGAAAGAGGCCTTTACCACCTTCTGTGTGTTTAAAGGTACACTCCTCAACGGTGTTGTGACACCTACAGAGCCCCATATTCCTGCCCCCAGCTCATTGTTTATGTTTTGAAACACAAACTCTGCATTGAAAATGGTTCGTCAGTCGTTCGCTGTCAGAGTTTCAAACCAAAACAACAACATTTCTGTAACAACCGCGGGGGTAATTCTGAACACAAGCCAAGCAGCGTACCTTTAACCACTAACAAGACAGGATTCTTCCAATGCCGGTCATTTTTCTCGATGTCCTCTTCCATATAAAAGGTAAATGGACTGCATTTATATAGCGCTTATTTGTACCAAACAGGCCACCCAAAGCGCTGTACATTGCCTCACATCCACCCATTCACACACCGATGGTGGTGTCTACCATGCAAGGTGCCATCCAACACACCGGGAGCAGTTAGGGTTAGGGGTCTTGCTCAGGGACACCTCGACACTTAGACAGAAGTCAGCGGGTATCGAACCAGCGACTTAAAAAAGCACCCAATACTCAATGCCCTAAAATATATTTAATCGTTGTTTTGACTCCTTATGATGTTCGACGCCTTTGCTGATCCCTGCGATGTCTCTTCCTTCTCCAGGAACACAGATGGTGGTGGCGGATCTTACAGCGCCGGACCAACGGGCGGGGGCTCTAGCCAAGCTAGGCCTGTGTTTTGGTGTTGGCATGATCGCGGGCTCCACCTTGGGTGGCACTCTCAGCACACGTTATGGGTGAGTGCACAGAGGGATGTCGATAGGGCTTACTGTGATGCTTTCACACTCCTTGTACTAGTATAAAGTGTACATTTTTGCTTTTGAGAGTTTTGAGTTATTTCCCGAAAAGGTAATATCCTTCTACGTTTTAAATGTGTAAAATTACTAGAGCATTTTTTTGTTGCCGGTATTGTTGTGCTGTCTTGGCACAGAAGACGTCAATGTGAGCACCCAATGATTTTTTTCCACACGAATGGTAACTTCTGTGTGCACATAGGTTACTACAGGATGGATTCATAATCCCTCCCCAGTTGTCTCCCATGTGACAGCGTTGAGTGTTCTTACTGAGTTTATTATTTCCCAGGGAGACCTTTGCTGTGTGTTTCGCTGCTACGGGGAGCGCCATTAATTTAATGTTGGTATTAGCATTTATTCCAAAAAGCACTAAAGCCCAAGCTCCAAAGGACAACGCAGACAGTAAGATACACTCAAAACTCTCACATGATTATTAAACGTCAGACACCCATGCACAGCTTATTTATTTATTTATTTATGAGTTAAACAACACGTAAGGCTTCTTCTGATGAGGATTGTGACATACATGAAGGTATGTATGTCACAGGTGTTGGAGATAACTGGCTGGTTGAGCAAGCATTCTGTTGCAGTTCCTGATGTCACACCTCATGTAAACCAATAATAAAGAAGGGGTGTGCTCAGTGGGCGAAAGGTTTGCCAAGTTTAGAGAACTTTTCCTACAACCCAACGACTCAGTTCAGCGCAGTTTCAAGTTCATTGAACATCATAAAACGGAAATGTATACTGAGATCTGACCTGCCAAGTTATTTGAAACACCTGTCTTGTTTTTTTTAGACCCATAAAGTTAGGTATTTCATCTGAATTTGGACACTTTAGTGTGTAGGTTTAAAAGCAACCTGAAATTCTTTTAAACTTGTGAATTCCTTTTCAAAACTGTTCGGACAGCTCAGCTGCTATTCCTCAGATTGTTGTTGAGGCTGAAATGTATCGGCACACAGGCGACATGTAAGACTTGTGTCTTTATTTCAAGGAATATCCTTAGCACAATGCCTAATATCTGATGGTATTGCTTCTGTTTGGGAGTTGCTTGACCTCTAAACGTGTAAAGTGCAGGCACATGTGAATTTAGCAATGAAGTTTTTCCTTTGCTGTTGTGACCATGCAATTTCTAACTTCTCCATGGCTGGCAAGAATGTACTGTATATCGTCTTCAAAATATATGAACAATCATCTGTCTACTATTTCTTGCAAGGGCAACTCTGTTTGCCCGTGTCCTCAGCAGGTTAACCATTTCATGTAGTGTTATCTACCCCAAATTAAAAAAACGAAAAACATAAAATGAATCTTATATAGGTACTATTATTGTGTTCATGTACACATTTGTGTGTGTGCATATTCCGCAATCTAGTTGAGCAGTACTGTACTATTTGTTAGTAGCTCAAGTATGTGAGTAAGTTAAATAAGTTAATTTGACTGGGGCTGTACTAACCAAGTGTGTGTGTGTGTGTGTGTGTGTGTGTGTGTGTGTGTTTGTATGGTGTTTTCTCTCTTTAAACAGTTAATTTTTTACTGTGGTTTCACCACAGGTCAGAAAAAAAACAAGTCAATATTCAACCTGGGGGAGATTACAAGACTGATGAAGTTTCCAGGAGTGACTAGAACTTTCCTGGTAAAAATAATTTCCAGTTTACCAGCAGGTAAATATGTTATAGTCATAAGGCCCTTTTACGCATCAGTCATGGTACACCTGCATATGACTACCGTTTTAAGCTGATCTGACCCCATTTAGACCTCCGACAAGTTAAATATTTGGTTACAATCAACAATATATGTATATTTAAAAAATATATGTATATTTATGTATAAAGTGTGATTTGTGCTAAGAATTCATGAACCAAGTATAATCACAATTGAATATACAATAACTGATGGTGTGTAAACATGCTTAAACTATATGCGTTTTGAATCTGTAACTAACCAGCAACATTATCTTTTCAGGTATTTTTCAGGTTATGTTCTCTATTATTGCCATGAACTTCTTCAAGCTGCAGCCTGAACAGAATGGGTATCTAATGGCCTACTTTGGCATAGTGCAAATGGTATGGATTTTCTTTTTTAAAATTTGCTTTGTAATGTTGAGTGTTTTAGACCAGATGGCTTTAAGTAACACTGACAGAAAAGTAAAAATGTCCTCTTTCAACGCATCCAGCTATGTGTACATGAATAATTCATTTTTAACTAAGAGCACTTTCAATGGCATTATTTGATGGTCTGGTAATTTAGTTTTCCACAGCTTGTGCTAAATGAATTGCTATAGCATTTTACAGAGCGAATGAAAAGAAAGCCTGTATTTATAAGTTACCTGGAAATAATTCACTGAATCTATTTATTTATGGAAACATGTTTGATGTTTCTCAATATGTGTGTTCTATTATGGAAGTATTTAATTTTAGGGATTGTCCATCGGGGGGCACTGTTGGTAATACTTTCAACCACAACTGCTGGTTCATCACTGCCTCTGAAAGACAGTGGGAATGTAATGTAATGTAATTTACATTGAAATATACGTTTTACTACTACAGATATCCCAATTGACCCAAAGTGGTTGTTTTTACTCCTTAGGTTATTCAAGGAGGAGTAATTGGAAGACTGACAGATAGATATTCAGACAGCACTTTACTGCTTTTCTCGATTGGACTTTCTTCTTTGGTGGGGCTGGCTCAGGTAGGTACACACTGATAGTCTGGTGGTCTAGGTGTTGGACTCCCAGCCGGAAGGTCGTGGGTTCGAGCCCCAGAGTTGGCCTATCTGTAAGCAACCTTGAGCAAGATGCCTAACCCCTACCTGCTCTGTGTAATAGCACCATGTAATTGTAAGTCGCTTTGTATAAAAGCGTCTGCTAAATGACATCATTGTAATCTCCCTCACACACATTGAACATGAACATTAGTAATGGGTTTATTTATGAGTTTAATTTGTACAGTATTGTTCCACACATGGGAGACCATTTCCTGTTGTCTCCCCGCAGGCGGCCATGGCGAATGTGTTCCAGTTCTGTTTCATAGTCGTCCCCATGATGTTCTCTCTCAGCGTGTTCAGCGTGATCACAGACAGCATGCTGACCAAGAGTGTGCCTAGCTCGGACACAGGTACAACAGTCGGTAGGGATTTAGAAGGTTCATTCATTGATTGGTTCATTGTAAACACGAAAACCAATAGAACAGGTTTCACTGGTGGACAAAAATGTGTAAAAAATAACTATTGGATTGCAGCCATGATCAATGGAACTGATCCAAACCTAAAATCACAATCTAAATGTACTCTCCTTAATTTCCAAAATCCATAATTTCCACCCCAGCTCACTTTTTATGTTTGAAACACAACTGTGCACGAAAGTGTTGTTTTGGGAGGGGTAGAGAAGATGTGACCCAATGAGAGCGAGAGAGCCTATACGGGAGCTTTTAAATGTAATGCAAATCACTACATCACGTGCTTAATATTCTTATTATTGTCATTATTCTGTGCGCAGGCACCATGCTGGGACTCTGTGCTTCTGTGCAGTCGCTTCTCCGCACCATTGGCCCGACGATTGGTGGCTTCCTGTATGTGAACTATGGAGTGGCGTCATTTGGTATAATCCAGTTTGTTGTGAATACTGTTGTGTTTGTGTACCTGTCTCAGCGTGGCTTCAAGGACCAAGTGGAACACAGGGAATGACTTTATTAATGACGTTATTAATGAACACATCAGCATGTTAATAGACACATAAGCTACCTTTTTATAATAATACTATCAAATAAAATATGTTTTGATTTTATATCCATGCTGTCAACTACTGTCAACATTTCATGCCGGACAGAACAAAAATGAATATAAGAATATATATAAAAATATATAGATGTACTTTTTTACGTTTGCATTTACATTTTTGTACAGTAATCATGACTGAAGTTCTTGTGAAAACACTAAATCCTAGCAAGTCTTATTTTTCACAATGCTAAAAAGCCAAATTTAGGCTGTACTATTTCCATAAAAACATAATGCAAACTGTATCGACTCAACCTGACATTTAAACAATGTAAAGAGTTTTGCCAGACAGCCAAACTTTGAATCTACTCCAAATGTAGCAAAACAAATGATGTAATGAGCACAGACAAATCCTTATTGGTTTATCATAATGCATATTTATGCAATTTCCTGCTAGTAAAGTGTGGTATCACAAAATCTGGAGCAGGTGTTTCTTTGTTTAGCAAACATACAGTTTTTTTTTATCTTTACCAATCCGAGATAATCGTTGTCTTATTCTATCAGTAGGGGCTCAGTGGTTTTATAGGTTTATTATGAACCAGGCGACACATTCAACAGATGTTGTTGGTGTGACATTACTGTACTCAGTATCTGCTACAGCCTGCCAACTAAACAGGAATAATTGCAAAATTGAACTTGCATCCCCAAAATTAACGAATAAACACAGCTAAATTACAGTAACATGAAACAGATTTAGGACGATAATCTTGAGTGCGACAGAAATTAACCAACACCAGTGGTGGTAAAATACGATCCTCTTTACTGGAGGTGTGTGAGGGTGTAGGTTTAAACAACCATACACCTTTAAAGTGATCAACCTTCTCAGAGGAAATCCAATCATCTGAACCAAAGAGCAGGAGACACTGGTAAAACAACACTTGTATTCTACTAGATATCACTGCCTGCGGTCTGAAAGGCTTTAGAAAATGCTCTCGTCAGCACATTGGTTTACACATAAACTGAGAGGATAGCACCAGAAGACACTACAAGAACGAGAAATTATCTCTCTTCGACACACGCTGAGGTACATCGATTTGCGGGCCTGTCATTGTATCTCTGAACCCGGGGGGGGTGACATTTCTCGGTGCTCGGTGCCTTGTTACACCCGGGCCTTTGAGTCGAGGGGAGCTGGAACAATGCTCCTGATGGGGACCTTTGGGCCCTCTGAAAGTTTAATGTGACTCTGTGAGCGACCTGCCCCAACCGAGGTCAGAGATGAGCGTGGGCCGGCAGCCCGCCCAAGGTTGCCTTGTGTCGTCGCATGGGTAACCAAACGCCTGTCCGGGGGCACCGGGTGCCTGGAACCTGCTTTGTCCTCCTGCAGCATGGATAATGAGGCATCTGTCCTCACCCGCCTCATAGAGACAGGGCTCGCTGTGGCTCTTAAAAAGAGCACAGGTTACCTATCTGATTTGTACAAGGCCAGCCAGGGACCTGATCTCGACCAGAGGAGCCCTTCGCCTGAATGATTTATACCATGGCTTCCTTGTCTCTTGTCCCCCACCTTCACCTTATCGCTAATGGTGTGCTCCAAATCTTGTTAAGTGCTTCTAGGTAACTGACGTCTAATTCAGTCAGACGCAGGCTGGCGAGTGTAATGATTCCATACCTGGCAAGAATTGGGTCAGAAATATGGCCTGATCGGCCAAGGCCACTGCACACCGCACGATTTATATATTTATTTATGAACTATGCGTGGTTCAACTCTAAAAATGGCGCATTGCCACAGAACAACATTGGCGGTTTAGAATTTTCATCGTGCAAATGTTTCATCCGGTGAATTATTCAACCTGCAAATGCTTAAAGGTTACAACTCTTGATATTTTGGCGTCACTACAATGTTTGTTGGTTTTGTTTTGGCTCAACTCATCGTGCCTAATGTCCCGTCCCGTCTCTGTGAGGGCTTGGGGAGTTGGCCACGGGAGGGAAAGGTGATCTTAGGGGTTTTTGTCCTGGTGTAATCAGACAGCGACATCATCAATCATGACGGGGGGGAATTACAGTAGGTTACAATGGCAGATAAGATAATGAGTGGGGCCCACTGTGACCCGGCGAGGCACAGCTCAAGTTCCAGCCCTGATTACATGGCATGGCCCTCGCTACTCGCCTACTGAGGGGGGAGAATTATAGAGGTCTGTGGGGAACTGAACACTGTTTGTGCTCCAAACTTTTAGGATTTCCCTAAAAATAAAACTCAGTAGTCTGTTAAGAGGAACAATCAGATGTATACCGCTGAAGTGTTTCATCACTTTAAATGAAAGTGTAGCTATCTAGAACAAGCTTTTACTTAAAATCTCTTCCTCAAACATATACTTATGAATCTTGCATACAATAGTTTACTCCATAGTCACTTTTATGGTTATGTGAGATTATATTATTAATGGGCATTTTAGATAACCTTGTCGTCTTGTATTTTTGTTTTCACAAATCGCCAGAAGAATTTTTTGAAGCCTTTATTCGAAGTTTCCTCATTAGAGCTTGTGAGAGATGTGCTGCATTGCGATGTTTTAGCAACACATCCCACAATATTTGCTTCACTCACAAGGTTCAACGGGACTCGGTGGCGTACAGACTGCGTGCCCGACTAGTCTATCAGCAGCTTACTGAACTGTCAGTCACAAAAATGACCTGCTTAACACACAGCTGCACATCACAGGGTTTGAATCAATGCAAACAAATAATTAGTTGTTCAACTTAACTTTGCTAAGTTACATTACGTTAAAGCAATAGGGAGGCTTTGATTTTAACTGATTTTTTTTTCAAGAAAGAATATTTGGTTGAGACAGATTTGTATGTGTCAGTTGAAAACAATCCTTAAAGTATTTTTTCACTGTTGTTTATGTTGGGATGAAATACAATTCCACATAGTAGCATTATACTTAAATGACAGTGGTGGAGTTATGATTTATTGATCCCCGCTGAGAAATTCAGGAGTTGAGTATGTATGACTTTTTATTAGCTGAATATAACAGTTAATATAAGTTAACTTAACTGAACAATGTGTTTAAGGCAGAAATGAGGTAACTTGTAAAGTAACAGGGTTGAACATTTAATCCTTTCTTACAGTGTAGGCTACATCAGTGACCTCCAATATCTTCGTAAAGCGATTAGCTTGCCTTGCGTGGCCTGTGCGTGTGTCTTCACTTAAGGTGTGTGTCATGTTCTGGGGAGGGTTGAGGGTGTCTGTAAGTTGTCCCAGGACTGGGAGGGACAAGCTGGTGGCAGAGCCCTGCCCACTCCCCTTAACGATGAAGCGTGCCTGGCCGTGTGTCACAAAGCCGTCTGTGTGGAGCGAGCCCTGGCCCACACTCTCACTCACTGACATGTGCCACGGGCTGCTAATCCCCTACTGACGCCTCCCGCCAGCATTACAGTGGACAGGAAAACAATGACCTGACCACTGGCTTGACCTGTGAGGGCAACCGCTTTCTGCAGCGTCAGACGGTGTCTTCTTTTTACAACAGCAGGAAATAAAAATACGTTATCTCATTTCCCCATTCAAATGATGCACCTATTGAAGTAAAGCATGACAATAGAAATTGTATTTTAATTCTAAATCGAATAACAACATCTTCCGAGGGGCTGTGTTTATCCATTAACAGGTTTTTCCCTTTCGCCTTTTCCCTTTCTCAGAGTTACAGTAGCTAGCGGTGGTTTCGCAAGAGAATTATTTTATTTATTTGACATTTCATTCCGTCTTCCCTTTTCCCAAAATAAGTTTCTAAGATGCAGGCGTTTTGTGCTGTTTTAAGCTTTAGGAAATAGAACAAATTATGGAAGCCCGATACTCTCAGACTTCCGTTTCACGTTTCGGTGGCTATTTTGTTTACGCAATGTATATTACCATATGATTCCTTTGAAATGCATTTATCTTTGTAGGATTAACGCCTACGACAGTTGGAGAATGTTTGAAGCTAATATGGTCCAAAAGAGAGTATATAAATACAGTATCATTGTAGTAATCGTTGAGCCGATTAGACAACAAAATGATGAATTAGGAAAAGGCGGGAAAATGTGTGCCAGAAGAAGCATCTGCCTTTGTTACGGACTATAAGCTATAAGCGGACTGGTCTGTGTTCTTTGGTTGGTGTGACTCATTTGCAGTAGCATCTGTGTTCAGCAAGCACAAGTCTGTTCCTGATATTGTTCAGTTTATGAGTTATTCTGTATGACACAACAAGCTTTCATCTGGACAAGCCTTAAGTGCTATTTAATTCAGGATCAGTTGAGCTCAGATTATGGACAAATAAGGGAACAGGAAGGGAATGCTTTATGGTTTGATTTGGTTGTGCAGGTACTTTTTAGGTGTATCATAACTTAGTGCTTAGTGACGTTTCTGTTAATGTTTAACAGTTGTGATAAAAGCCTATAGGAACTCACCATACAAATTGTAGTAGCCTAGTTGAATATACTGTAAGTGCAATTTATTTCATAGTCATAAATTATTAATCCAATTACATTCCAATTTAACCTACTGAGTATGGCTGAAATATGTTCCGGCATTATTACAGGGAGTTATTTTTTAAGATTTTAAGAAAAGTTTCAATTAATAAAAAATAATAAAATTACAATTTAGACTGAATGTGTATTAAAACATTTTTTGCCACCAAGATAAACATTTCTGTCACTGGTTATTTGGGCTGTCAAACCGTTTAGAGAAAAATATTTTTTTTAATAAACAAGAGTCCGTAAACTGCCATGGTAAGAAAGCTGGGTTGTAGAATTTGCTTATGTTTGGGGTGCACATATCATGTTATCTAATTATCATCTTGTGAACTAGATGGCCGTACTTTGACCCACCCAACGGCCTCGGACTTTAACTAACGTTACAATGATGCTGTTAACAAATGTATTAATTGTAAGTTGCTTTGGACAAAAGCGTCTGCTAAATTCTGAAAATGTAAATGTAAATGTTAGTGCTTGTGTAAATTAGGCAATGAGAGGATTTACTTTAAATTCTTATTATTATTATAAAAATGTCCAAGTAACAACTAATATGGAGATGATACAATCGATGCCACGGATAAAGGTGGTTATGAGATTGTGCATGGCTTTGGATTTAAGTTATCCTAATGTTTATGGTAAGCGTTTCACATTAATAGATCTTGATAGACTAGGATATTGTGTTTACAGTATCAAGTGTCTTTCATTTTTACCACCCTCTTACAGTACTGATACTATATGATAAATTGATAATAATGCTCATTTACTTACTTACTTACTTAAATAAGTGTTTATTTATTAACTCAGGCAATTGATTGTCTCATTCATATTGTTCCTTTTTGGATGGCAGATGGCAGGTTGGCGGTAATCCCAGTTGGCCATTGGTTTGACCCCTGGCTGCACAAGACCCCCCTCCCTTAAATCGTAACTTAACCACTCTTCTGTCAGGCCATAGAGTTCAATCAGCAGTTTAGCGCCACAATAGTTTAGACTGTATACTGACACCTGCTGGTGTAAATGCAGCTCTGCCAGTGCTAACCCTATGGATAAACATGGCAACCTCCGCCACACAGGGTTTTACTATGTAGCTAATTCTTTACCTATGAAATGATTTCAAAATACAACTCACATGAGTACACATGGTTTAGAACATATTTAACATAATATGTATTCATTTCTGTCACTAGGAGTTATTAGTATATTAATGGGTAATTACTTCTTCATGATATCAGTTATTTAATGCATATCCGTTTTTTCAAAAGTAATGTCATTCGAGTCAATTTTATTTACCCTTTAACCCCATTTACGTTCTCAAAACACTACAAGCCATCATTTCCCACATAAGCAAATGACAACTCCTGTTTTAGGAGTGGTCATTTGACTTGTCCAGTTGGAAGTTAGGTTATAGGAGCCTAACCTCCAACTGGACAAGTCAGAACTCCCAGAAAATTACCATAAACATAAGAACATTCTTTTACTTGTGGCAAATATATATTTTGTAACTCATTACACTTACTGGGGTTTTAGTGTGACTGCAAAAACCAAAATGTGAAGACACTTATCTATAGAACAAATATTGTGATATTGTAGCTTTGTACAGTCAGAGTAAAAACAGTAATTGTTACTAATATAATAATAATTGTAGCTAATAATTTCAGTTACCCCACTTACTGTAGTACTATAATCTTCTTGTTTCCTCTATATTTCCACAGGGACATTAATCTGAAGTCATTTTAACTAATCCTCGGCAGTCATGGCTGAGGGAAATTAGGCCTTTGAGTGATAGCCATCTGCCAGACGTGTGTCTATCTAATTAGTTTGTTTTACTTACCAGTGCAGAGAGGACATTTATATATTCGGGAGATGTACTTTAAGGGCAATTAATGAGCTGAAATGAAAGGTGCACCTCAAATGCAAATGACCTTATCTGGCTCTTGGTGCCCTCACTTTTTGGTGGCAGTTACTGTATGAAGTGTGTCTTGTGTCTACTTATTCAACTGACAGGTAGAAAATTATCAAAAATAAAAATAATAATTTCTTTCTTTATAAAATTGTTCATTTGTATTTCTTAATTGGTTTTTACCTGAGGCTTCAGCTCAGGGCAAGCGTTTACAGAGGAAACGCTGCCACCGTGATTTGAACATCACAGCAGTTGGCTGTTTAAGTGTTTCTGCATTTTCTAAACAGGCCTCGGGGCTCTGAGCTGCATCAAGAGGCTCAGCCAAGGTCCAATCTGACATTTCTCTCTCCTTGTGGGGGGGGGGGGGGGGGGGGGGGCCCCCCCCCCCCCCCCCCCCCCCAGCCATTCTGCTGATGGAAGCACCACGTTGCTTTAGGAAGCAGCTGTTTACTATCAGAGATCTAGGTCAGGACATGTGCATCGGTGAGACGCAGGGACACTATTGGAGCTGTTGCTGCACTCATACAATAGCTACATTGTCCTTATTGTACCTCATAAACCATTTGTAAGGCCATTGGACTTTTGCTTCTTTAACAGAAATTATTTAAAAAAAATCACAACACTTACACACACAACACATACTGATTATGAATTGAAAAAAAAAAAAATATGACAACTCATCATTGAGATAATGAATTTTTGTTTAAACCCTATCCTCACCTCAATATTAAGTCCTCTAGCAGATGTTGACATTGAATTCCTCGTTTCCTGTAAGTGTTACACCAGAATCTCTCAGTTGTTTACTTCTAACGTGTCTACAAATCGGATCACTCCTCTCCAGTATGTACTCTCAAATTACACCAATTTGTTGTTGTAGAGTTTAATATAATGATTATATTACCAATACATACTGCCATACCACCAATACACATGGCAACCAGTTTTGGAGACACATTAGAGGTATGTTTTTGAACTGTTCTTCTGTCATCCCGACTTGTTACAGTGGCCCATTATGCCTTTGGCGGGGTGCGTTCGCTCACAGTCTTGTTTGTGAACGCCGGGTGCAGCAGCGAGCTGCGTTCACCGTTCACGTTGCTCCCTAAGCTGCAGGAGGTGCGAGATGACACACAGGTAAGAGGCTCACCTGCCACAGTTCAGATCCCACAGCCAGCATTATCACACTATTATATAACGCACACACACACACTGATGCAGTGCCGATGCTAGGCCCCGGCCACACTGCCGTCGTCAGCACTGGCCAGATCAGAGTTAAGCTGATGG
>JAODLI010072597.1:0-14038 GCA_027575585.1 Percopsis omiscomaycus
CTCAGACAGGCTGTGAATGTCAAGTAGTCAAAGATGGAGTCTGGATCTGGAGGCCGTGCGGTTCAGCGTGGAAGAGCTGCGATTTTCTCCCCAAGATCCGCGCGTTGCCTCCGAGACATTTCCCGTCGGGAATGTGGATGCGGGTTCTATACACGTCGGGCCGCGCGGAGCTGGTGGAGGAGGGGGCTGGTTTGTTAATTCTGCGGACAACTTTTGCTTCTTCTCTTTTCGCCTCCAACGGATCGTCCCTCCCTTGGCCAGATACTCAAGCATTTAGGGAGGGGGGTGGTAGTAGTGGTAGTGGGGGGCGCGCGCGCAGCACTACGAGTTGCATTTGGCGGAAATGTCAGGAGATCAGAGTAAAGTTGTAACGGTAAAGAATCGAACGATTTTTTTCTTTTCCTTTTGTGCCTTGACAGGAAAAACACCGCATAAGGTTTGTCCATCTTCAGGAGCAAACCCCCAGAACTTCATTTGTGCGACGGAAAACGCGTTTTGAATCTCCGTGTGGGCCTCTTTTATAATCAAATTGTAGTGTTTATTGTTGAACGAGAAGAATGTTAACGATCCCAGTTGCGTGCGCGTGTAGCTTGCTCTGTTCTGAGTCGCCAGTTTTGTGGGGAAAGGAAAGGCTATGGGCTTGCATAACAAATTCAACGCTTTGCAATGAGGCTTGTAGGCCTGGACCGTACAGATCTATAGGCCTATGGCCGAGAAAACGTCAGCCTGCAAGATAACATCAAGGCCACAAACACACCAAGGTGTTTGGTAATAATCATAAGAACGGCGGTTGAGAAAGCCCTCAGTCGGCCTAAGATATTTCTGATTTTCTGTAGGCCTACGTGTAATTTGTTCTACTCCGCTTGGCACCTAGTAGGCCTAACACATTTCATGCAAAGTTACACGACTTTGCCTTGTTGAATGGCATTGCAAAACCACTTGTGTGGTCGACAAGTGTGGTGTTAATTTATTTCAACAGTGTTTTTCGTATAATTACGAGTTGATTTCCAAGTTAAGATACTTCTCAATTGTTACAAAGTTCTTCTTTTAGTTACTAGGAATTGTATATTAACGGTGTATAGGGCCTCTGAAAACGTTAGAACCTCCCTTTTTTTTTCTTCTATATGAGAATGCATGCCCTTCAATGGAAAAGCCCCGCATGGCTCTGCATGCTGGGAAATTCCATTTTTCTTGGTCGGTAGCTGCTGTTTAATTTATGAAAGATCGTTAAAATTAATGCCACGTTTACAACTCGCTGTTTTATAATAATAATATTGTAATCCTATATGTTGTCTAGACCCCTCCACAACTACAGGATTATTGCGTTAAGTTATTGTTCGTTTACTTTGAAAAACGCAGTTATTAACCTACAGTAACTGTTATTATTGAGGGAAACTATCAAGAATGAATGCAGTTTTTATTTTACATTTTTTTACAACCTCATTACTCAATTTAATACACTGTTTTTGCTGGACTGTCATATTCTAACACCAGAGATTTCTATCTGTTGTCAAACTTCGTTCCAGTTTTCAATGCCAGAGCCAGCTCTGCAATATAGAGCCAGCAGGCCTTGGGTTTGAAGTTGCCAGCATCCGAAAGCATGGTGGCCTGCTGGCTGACGTGGTGTATGTGTGTATGTGTGCACATATCCGTGTTATCGTCCGCTGCCCTTTTCTGTTGCACTCCTGAACATTGAGATGAGCAGTGCAATATTAAAAGGGCATTGGCTGATGAAACAAAGACCCCCAGGTACTGCTATAAAGGTTGCTAAAGTGTGTGTGTGTGTGCGTGCATCTGTAACTCCAGATATATTTCATAATGAACAAGATCTCTGCCTTTAACCAGGCTAATGAGAATCGCATAACTTAATTCAGCCTCCATGTCTTGTACATTACAAATATAGCTATCATTTATATAAGATAATCTATCAAACGTTACCAAAGATTTTGCATTGTTTCAGAATCCTCACAATCGCAGCGAATTGTGAATCACGTCAAGCGTTTCTTCATTTGGAAGGTGTGTGTGTGTGTGTCCATGTGACTTCCGTTTGGCCGTGGCGAGTGTCTGCCCCATGTGCTCTTACATGCTGAGGTCAGCTGCTTTGACAATGTTGCACTACTGTACCGTGCATTCTAGCAGTGCAATAGTATTGTCATAGCATTTGGCCTCGGTTCAGTCTGGGCGGCTGTTAGAGGCTTTTCATGGGCCTTTGTGCAACGACAGACCGAGGGGCTAACACCATGAAGAACAACTAGCTCGTTGAGTCGTCGTATTTAATGTGAGGGGAATTAAATTAAAACACTGTGGTGAATGGGTTGTAAAGTGTTACAAAATCTGTGATCAAAACTGTCGGTGCGTCAAAGAGTTCAGCTGTGAGTTAGGAGAGGATTTAGGAGAGTGTCTGTGTTTTCCACTTGTTTGACTATATGTGAGCGCTGATGATAAGAGGAATTCTTTGAGTCCAAAGTTCCCTCAGTCAAAGCCTTGTAACCCTCAAAACAGACTGTCACCCTCTGTTTTGCTGTTTTGCCAGTGTTTAACACAGCGTGTAGATGGTAAAACCAAAGCAGGAATGTAGCTCTGTCTCTCCCCCACCCCCCCATGTGTGCTCACAGTAAACCCTATAGAGTGACTGAGGGAGCTTGTTGTCAGGACTGTGGAGATGTTCAACCACAGCTCATTTGCGTCTCTGAAGTTGACGCAGGGAGTTAAAACAAACAGAAAACTGTTATAATAACAAGTAGACCTGTGTGTGATTTTTAACTTCCTAACCATCACAAGTCAGCGGTTTAGGAGTGAGCCATGTTTGTTATGGCTTTCTGAAGGTTTTGTCCTGTCTAATCTGTTTCGGGAGGGGGGGGGGGGGATTTTACAATATGTTTTTGTTTGTGTGTATTAGGAGTGATGCAGGCAGGTTTATTTATTTAAGGAACTGGCACATATCACATTAAAGGAGAGGCAGTGTTTGGTTGGAAGGCAAGCATTCCCCAGTCACTTGACTGTGTGAAATTCTCAGAGTGAAAACGTGACTTGTTTAGGCTTGCTTGCAATGCTTTCTGGGAAATCCAGGAATGTGTGGAATGGGGGGGGACGGGTGTGCTTCTGCAGTTATCAGACGTGCTTGAGCACTGCTGCCATGAGTGCATTTGAGCAATACTTGGTAGGAAGCAAACAAGCACTGCAAGTAGGCTATTTTAGCTAATAAGTTGATGAGAAGCAGATTTCACTGCGTTCCAATTGTTCCACAAAAAACAAATGCATTTGCCTTGTAGCTGAATGTTTTTCATTGCATGTTTGTAGGCATGTAAAGATATGTTTTATACTTTATTATAGATTATTCTTTTTGTTTTGAATCTAACTTGAAATCAATGTAAAAGTATGTTGGAGAAAACATGGCAAACGGTAAAATTTTAAAATATCAGTTTTCTGTGTTCACAATATTTAACTTGTGTAAATTACATACTGTTATATCCACGTATTTACATTGTGCCACTGTTTTATATTTTGATAAATCACGTTTGTTTTTGATAAAGGCAACCCATGTATAGGCTTTAAACCCTATTTTCTTTCAATAAAGATAATTAAATTACTGTTTTAAGTTGTATAAATTCAATTTTTTGGATTCAGGTGTCAAATCTGAAATAAGAATTGTATTTTGCTTCACTTAATTTCCTTTTTATTTAATTAAAATTTTTGTAGGTTCTATACCTATGCCAGCGCTTCTGATTTGTATTTTATAAGCCATGCCATAGGCTACATGCATTTCAACGTGCTTGCAGATGTTGGTAGCCTACTTGGCCTAACTCCTTTATTCATTCAGCAATAATTTAAATGTCAGCACTTAACAGCGTGTCTTGTTGTTAATGTAGAGCAGATTTATGAAACTCAGCTTTTCACGTTGTAATTAGGATATGTCGACTATCAAAACCAGCTGTTATTTCGTCATCCCTCAATCTTATTTATTAACGTGTCCTTTCACGACTCTGAATATCTGAATCGGAGCCCTTTCCGACGTTTTAATGTTGACGTATTACGTCCAGAGGTTTCTGATGCTGAATGGTTCACTTTGAGAGAAACCATGGTGTCAGTGTTAGGGCAACACTGCCCACATCCGCGATCAGAATAGTTCTCGTAATCAAAGCCTGTTGGAAGGCTGTTTGTAGGCCTATATGAGAGTTAACAATGAATTAATGTATTTATGTGTGTGTGTGTTATTAGGATTTAAAGTCGACGTTTGCTCATTAGTTTTAAGCCAAAGAATACTTAGATATCGGCGCGAGAGAGACTGTTTTGCAAGGGTTAATGTATGCATGTTTGTTTATTATTGAGTGCTAATCCAATATTTGGGTCTGTGTCTCTAATGCTGAGGCACAGTATGCTACTATTACCATCTTGTATTTGATCAGCCTCCTCAAATCTGTGTGTTTTTTTTTAAGCGGTTATAGATACAGGTAAGCCTTTTGCCTTCTCCACATTTAGATCTAGGCTATAACGGTCACTGGCATTGCTGCGGGGAATGAGAAATAACGAGGGCTGTTTGGATTAGCCCATCCCTGCACAAGGACCAATCACGCCTGTGGCAGTGGCGTTTTATCGCTGTCTGGTGGACAAGTGGGGTACTTGTTCAGTAATCTAGCTGTAAACTAATTTGTTTTATAGATACATAGGATCAATCGTTTAATCTTAAAACAATATTTTATGTTTACTTGTGTAGAAACTCGGAATAGGTCTATATGGCCAATAATGTTATAACCTCCTTGATACAACCCAATTTAATTGCTACAAATCTGGTTCGGTTTGATTAAAACACATTTTTACCCAACAAAATATATTTACATGAACAGCTTTACAGATAGATTGGTTTGAACATTTAAATTATTTATTTGCTTCTATTTTATGGAAAGAAAAAAAAGAAATATATATATATATACACACACTGCAGATTTGTGACATGTACATCTTGCTTCTCAAGTCACCATAACTGCTCTGGTTTATAGATGTGCAATATGAAAATGTAATATTACTCAAAACAATACTCTTAATTCCAAGTATAATCTTGGCACATCCTAATACATCACCATAAAAGAACACATTAGCAGGTACATATAATAACTTAGCATAACATAACATTGTTGGCTTTTGTCTAAATGACCAAACAAAAATATAAGCTTTCATTGGGTTCACCTGAGGTTAAGACATTAAGTATAAGTATGTATGTATATATATATATACACGCACACACTGCATTTCTCAATAGCCACCATCATCATGAACTAATTTGGTGGCATGGCAATTCATCTCCAGCAGGCGGCACAATAACCTACATTTATATGTTGTTTAAATTTGATTATTCCTGTCAAAACAGGTCAGATGGGGTGCAACGGTTCTTCAAGAAACTCGGCAACGCTTTTATCCAAAGCGACTTACAATTACATGGTGCTATTACATGGAGCAGATAGGGGTTAGGCATCTTGCTCAAGGATGCTTAAAGATAGGCCAACTCTGGGGCTCAAACCCACGACCTTCCGGCTGGGAGTCCAACACCCAGACCACCAGACTATCCTGTCCTCCTAGAATGAGCAGCCATCCCGCTTCTTCTCGTAATCTTCTGTGCCGTCCTGGGGACTTGACTTCACAACAGAGAGACGTGAATAAAACATCTGCAATTAACTCATGAACACGTTTAAACACAAAAGACAGGTTTTAAAATATTTGTCTGAAACATCTTTAAAAGGCACACTGCTCATATGTCCTGGAATGGCCCTTGTGGTTTATATCGGCATTAAACTTTTGTGCACAGCTGTGTTACAAAACACAGTCTGGCAGTGCCATTACACAGTTGAGGAAAATTTGATCAAAATGAGGCTCTAACCTTGGCTTGGTTATCTTTGGGGATAAAGTTGTTGACGGTGACATCTGGAGGTGGAAAGCCAGCATGCTCTTCCACCACTGACTCATGGGGCATCTGAAACAGTCCAACAAGGGGAAAACAAAATTGAGCAAAAGACAGTTGTTCTGTGGATGTTTTAGAGGATAAAGGACAAACCAGGATGGGCGGCGCCATGAACAGGTAATTGTAGGGATAGTGTAGCAGATTGATGCAGGAGGAGGAGTAGAGATCGGCGTATCGCATGAGCTGGCTGGCGAACAGAGTCTGTCTGGAGCCGCTACGGAAAAGACTTCCCATCTGCCCGTGGGACATGTCCATCCTGTAGGTTATCACCTACCACAGAGCAGTAATAAAGCCACACACTGAGCACCTGTCAAAACACACTGAGCATGCTACATTATCTTTTACACAAGTAAAAAGATGCGTTATTATTTTTCCCACAAGAGGAAGGACAGAGCTTACACTGTTATGTTGAAATCTTAAATATTAAGGAGCATATAGGGCATAGGCATCTTGCTTAACTCCAGGGCTTGAACCCATGACCTTTGGGTTGGGAGTCAAACACCCAAACCACATGACTATCCCGCCCTGCAATAATTAAGTATATTTTACTGTAGTGGGAGGGGTAGAGAGGAATGCGAGACACTCCTCTCTCAGGTGTGGGAGGGCTACGCAAGTGTTGTTGTACTGCTGGTTTCATCCATGCACCTTTATCCGCGTTTGAATGCCTCTGATTTCAGGGCATGCTCCACTGTCACTGTCCAGGCGCCTTTAGAGGACAGATAACGAACCCTGCGTTAGACCTCACTGCATGGCAGTAAATATGCAACGCACATGTGTTGTGTACAAACTCACTTGTAAAGTTCAGCTAAAACGATGTCAAGGCTTTTCAGCTCCTCAAATAGATCTGGAAGCAAGAAAAAAAAGAATCAAACCGTATTTAAATATATTAATTTAAATTATATAAATATAAATATATATATAAACACAGTTACAAATTTCAACATGATAGGTACACTCAAAGATACTGTTGTGTCATAACACCTCCCTGAACCCAAAAGTTCTGCCCCAACTCACTGTTTGAAATACTGTGCACAAAAATGTGTGCATCCCTAGGGGATTGGGGAGAGAACAGTGTGAGCCCACGTGAGGGGGAGGAGTAAAGATTCGTGCAAGCCCCTTACCACACAGGAGTAGGAGGGGCATACGCTCTCTGAGTTTTAGACCAAAACAACAACATTCTCGCCACGGTTTCCACCCCAAAGGGAACTTCAGACACAAATGGAGGAGCATCCCTTTCCTAGTGATATCACCACCAAATTGACTCTTACATTTCTTGTCCTCCCACACCTGCAGCTCTTTGGCGAGCTCTGGGACGACCAGCAGGGTCTTCCAGCCCTGACGCTTCTTGGACTTGAGGATGTCCCCAAAGATGTGGTCCCCCACATACAGGATGTCCTTTCCCTTCACATCCAGGAGGTTGCACACAATGTCTGACGAGCCTGCGGGGAGGACACATGGAGGTGGGATGTCTTCCTGTCTTCCATCAACACAGTTCCATGTCAGTTAAGACCCATGAACTCTGCCCGTGGTCGCTGTGTCACCTACTGCTTGCTGACTGCTCTATTCACATATAATGCTTTCCTCTGTGTGTGGGTGCAATCGATGGAAAGCGTGTTCAGATCAGAGCCCCGCCCCGCCCCACCCCCCCGAACGCCAGCCAGGGCTACTTCAACCACAAAGGGACCCACTTCAAAAGTATATTTACATTTCGGATGAAAAGGTTAGAAATGATTCATAGCCCTCCTGAAGCTCCTTGCGGGCCCTGGCCCCCAGTTTGAGCACCGCTGCGTTAGTGTAATAAGTGCGTACGGTGGGGCCACACACCTCCAGAGTACACAGTGCCGTGCTGCAGGGCTGCAGTGTAGGTCCCGATGCACAGCTTCCCAGTGTCCTGTGTGCACGAGAAACGATAGATTAAACACACTCTTTTGGTTGCCAGACACTGTGGGTTGTGTAACGGTGCGGGGGGCTCTCTCGTACCGTGTCCACCTGACGGAGGAGTGTCCCGCCCGCGAAAAAAAGCGGCTTCCTTGTATCCACGACGACAAGATCAAAGAAGGATCGCCACGGCTGCTTTGGACTGCCGGACTGTGACGAGGAAGAAAGATGATTAGCTACCCAAATCGCTGTCTGAAACATTTTATATCAATTTTATTCGACTAATCAATGTTTATCTTACCTTAGAACCACTTTCCAGCAAGTATTTCATGATGGCCTTTTGAAGGATGTAAATATATTCCTCTTTATTAAATAATGAATATTTTGTTTGTTTTTAAGTTAGCAAGTCTTTAGTTCCAGAACCTACTTCGGTGTAGCTGTAGTCACTGTTGGTGGCCAAGAAGACCTTACAAGTCTGTTTGATTCTTCTCAAAAGTATAGGAAGGTTTGGCTGACCGGGATTAAAGACAGGAAATTAGGATTGACTCTTTTTAAAACAGCAGGGAAATCATTCAATCCGTCATCCAATCAATCAATCAAGTGATACCTCAATTACTTAATCACACAAAAAATAAAAAATAAAAATGCAATGGTACATATATTAGTAACAACTTACATCTCTGAGAACATATTTCTCCAGATTCTTGATAGTTCTTTCCTTGAGGACACCCTATGGAATGCACAATTACACTTGCAGATCCAGATAAGTACATGATACCCCATGGCAGAAGCAGTGTTTGTTCACGTACCCTATTGTGAATAAAGTCCATCGCATCTCGAACGTCCTGGAACATGCTTTTATAGGACATGAACAGGTCACCATGCTGGTAGCCTTTCAGGAGGCTGAGGGACGTGGACACAGAGAAGAAGCAGTGAAGTTAGAGGGACACTCCGTTTTTTTGTGTAACAGCGCCCCCCCAAGGCCAGAACACCCGAATGACCACCCCAGCTTGTTTGGAAACACAACAGCGGTTGAGTTTCAAAACAGGTTGGGGGCTGTTCAGAGACAGAGCCGTCCACTCACTTCTGGTATCTGGTACACCTGTTGAAGAAGTCCACTAGACAAGCGAACAGATAGGTCTCTGGAGGAGCAAAGCATATCCAAATAGCACATCAGACAAGAAGGTAAGTCTCACTCTAAACACACACAGTGATTTGGGCTGCAACAGGTGCAACTCAATTAGATGGAAAACGTCATGAGGTCAAGGAAAGATGTGAAGGAGAATTCATTAGGACTTAAGCAAAACAGACTATTGGACCGCAGCCCAGGGCTATGACCCTCTGATGTTCCAGAGTATCTTAACTAGTAAAACCTGACTAAAGACAAACAGCTGATACCAGATAGGTTAAAGAGTGTGTTCAGGATATAGAAGCGCTGAATGTCATCTCTCTGAATGAACTTGTTGGGGTAGTACTGCAAAATCGCATCTCTGTGGAGAAAAACACACATTTACATGTCAGCCCATATCACTATATACTGTAGATCACATTGCAGTTTACACAGGACTTTAATGCTATACAGCCGTGATGGAATACAGTACCGTATGCATTGTATTTCAGTAAATACACTAGGTTTTAAATCTTTTAATTTTAAGTCAATGAGCGCTTAGACTTTTAGTATGGCTAGACAGACAACTCAGTTAACTCAAATATAATAATATGTAACCCAATGTAAGAAGCTATATATTCATTAAAACATACTTTCTGTGTCCTGCTTCCCTAGTTCTGCAGCGGTACCCTAGGAAAAAAACAATGTAAACCCTGCTGCCCTGCTATAGAACGGCACAAATCCAGTGCCTTTGACATGCAATACTACATTTCTTTACCTCTTGACAAAAGTGAAGCCATTACTGCACAGCAGGATGTTCCCGTTCGAGTCCACCTTCAGCAGGTTCCCAAACATGGTATCAAACACCAGACCTCTAGCCGCAAACACACACAAAGCCAGCGGGATGAGTTAAACAGTTTCCATCCCAAAAAGTTGTCCATAGCTTGCGACCCTTGAAACGCTTATATGCACTGTTGTTTTTTCACTCCACACATGGAAACACTGGCCAAGACATTAATAACATTGAAAGATTGTACGCAAGGCACCTACAGACAACATCTGGATTTTATGCAACATTCCGACAGCTTTTGTTGAAACTAAATAAATCCCAAGAATACAGATAAATAGCTAACAAGGAACACTACCAGTGATTTCAGCGATGAATGAAAGCAAATGTAAGCTCTGCTTTGAACGATAACTCAATCCTTGTATTCTAGTCTATACGATTGTATTTGCCATATTTCTCAGCCACTCTGACCCAGAGTAACAGAAAATCAGCCGTTTAAAGCAAGTCTAAACCATAGTGTGTCATTTACCTGGTGCACTGCATATTTAGCTTATAATGATGTTTTCTATGCTATTGGACTGAACCCTATAGATGGATAATGGATACCAGTTCATCATCTGAAAAATAAAATGCATACGAAAATAGTCCTAGCCCTGACAAAAGTATCACTGAGCTACTCCTCACTTCAAAGATTCCCCAATAGAATTCCCCTTGTGGTTGAAACCAGAAGAACACAAAAAAAACCCCACAAAAACGTTGTTTTGGTTCGAAACTCCGAGAGTGCACCTGAGTGGTGGTGGTGGGGGGAGTAGAGAGGAAGGTTGGGTGGCTTGCACTCATATCTACCCCCCCCCCCCTACAAACACACCAACACACACACAGCCATATACACAGTTATGTTTCAAACACAAACAAAAACAGCCGGGCCGGAAACGTAGGCTTCTGGGGGTCTCAGCCCCTATGTGCTGTCAGTACTATTATGTACACAGGCTCACCGGGTGGGGAAGGTGGGGTCGTACGTGTAGGCCAGCAGCTCGTGAGGGTAGCCTATGGACACCAGCCTGTCTCTGATCAGCTCAAAGCCCAGGCTCTCGTAGTCAGGGGACTTGTACACTACACGCACACGCACACGCACGCACGCACGCACAGATACACACACACACATGCACACACACGATGCAAAGGCAATGCAATGTCTTCAAACTTCTCGAAACATGAATCTCAAAAATGTTCACATGGTTAAGATAATATAAATAACATACAAATTATATAGACATTTAGTATCTAAAAAATAATAGAATTAAAGGGACACTCCTTCATTTGTGTCTAGAATTGCCTTTCTGGTTATAATCAGCGTTATTAAAACATTGTCGTTTTGGTTTCAAACCCACACCTGAGTGTTGAGTGGCTCACACGCCTCTCTACTCCTCCCCCTACAGCTCTATGGCTTACATGTTCTCTACCCCTCCGCCTACAGCCATGTGCATATACTGTATGCTGGGGAGCAGACATCTGGGGTTCAGGGGTACTATAGTGCAACCGAGAAGTGTATCTCGCATCCACAACTTTCCATTTCATTTCTAAGAATGCACACATAGCTCACTAGACTGGTCCTTGTGTTTGTGGAGACGCTAGCTTACGTACCTGCCAGAGTGTAGTCCATGTCGAAGCCATAGCATCTGATGTCCTTCAAAGTCAAACTCCTGTTGACGAACACTCTGGGATGGAACACATGGTTAAAGACTAGTTGTGTGAGTGTGTGTGTGTGTGTGTGTGTGTGTGTGTGTATGTGTGTGGGGGGGGGGGGTTGGAGGTAATAGAAGTTTGGCAATGTCCAAAATGTGCACTTATCCCTGGAACTGACATCTTAACATTGTTCTTTAAACCACTTTATATCAGCTCTTCAGTAACACTTAATATAGAGGGGGTTTGTAAAGCTTTGGAGCGCAAACGCCAGCCCTGCAGTTAGTCGAGATAGTTAGAAATATTTACACATTGAGCTTATCAGTTTGTCAGCAGAATGTAAGCTGAGAGGTGAGATAAGTTTACCTGAAAAGATCATTCAATTTTTCTTACTTTTACTACAGTATCTTACTTACTACAGTATCTTACTTCTATCTCAAATTAATTGTTATCAGATCCTAACACCTAAATAACCACCATGTATAAAGGAATGCTTCGCCCAAAAATGATAATAAGTGCAGAAATGACTCCAGCCTGGATTTCTAGAAAGTTGATTGTGCATGCCTTCACAGAGAATGAAATGCTACAATATTTTACTACAATATAATACAACATAGTTGACAGACAGTTGGCTGTGAGTCATTCATACATTAATTAATTACATTTTTTGGGTCAAGCATTTCTTTAAAATAGCTAGCACAGTGATAAAGCATGACTACGACTACAACAACAACATTGAGTAACAAGGGACTGCATAATCATAGTCAATGACAAATATATTCAGCTCTGTCACTGGTGTAATTTTAAAGGGCTCAAATTGTCATTTGCTCTCAGATACTTTCTTTCTATCAGTAACACCCTGGGACAAAGAGAGAGAGGGGGGGCGGGGGGGTTATCTATGTCCAGGCTGAGTGGCCTGTAGTTTGCCCCTGCAGAACATATTAGGTTGCTGTAAATAATTTATGGACAGGCATATCACTTGATATCACATGGTGCTGAGCATTGAAGACCCCCCCCCCCCCCTAAAAACATCAACAAAAAGTGATGTTTTGTTGTTGCCATCTTCTTTGTGGTTTATTAATTTAAAAAAGGAATAATCTGATACATTATCTCAACATTAGTAGGCAATAAGTTAAAATAAGTCTAAAAGATGAGTGGCATGAGTTAAAATTGATTATCATTCTGGAACAAAAAAGAAAATCTCAAAGTGTTGACAGCATGAGTAAATATAAACAAAGTTAGAGTTAATAAACATGGTTAGAGTTAAATGGCTTTTAGGATTAGCCTATTTACTAGCATTGACTCACTTGTGAAGATGGTCTTCCAACCATGGGGCTCCTTCTGAGACGTTTGGATCGGTGTTCAACTTCGGTTCATCTGTCAATATCTGCGATGTTTCCTCCATATTCAGGCCCAGGCTGCCCATGTCACCTCTAACAGCCGTCACTCGTTTGAGAAACTTTTAACATGTTAAACGTCCTGATATTACATGCCTACTGTAGGCCTATGTGTCCCCTGTTTGTTTTGCACGTTGAGTAAGACCCCTCCCTGTCTTCGTGATGCAATAGGCCTATTGCTTAGGGGGGGGGGGGCGCACCCCCCCCTTGTCATCTATTCTGCCACACGAGGAGTCCAGCTAAAAACTCTCTCAGAGCATCTGATTACGTTATCAGCAGCGCACACACGCGCTACGCCCGCACGCCTGCGTAATTGGCACGCTCGTTCTACTACTGCAACGTCAGATTATTTATGACGATATCAAACGCATGTTAGCCAGTTGAAAGGTGTACATCTGTAAAGATGTAAAAACACACATTTTTGTCATTTAAATCCAGGGGCGTAGGAGTGAACCGTGGGGGCACTGAAATGCTAGAGAGGTTCGAGGGCATATGCTCCCCCGCAGAGAAAAAACACTTAAATGCTCACTTCTGGTGCGAACAGAATGTACTAATTACTACGGAGGATGTTCATATCTGTGTGGACATTTTGACTAATGTTACCATTAAATCGTTTATGGACACGAAGCAATGGCACATGCACACAATTTTGTCTGATCATCATCTATGATAGCATATGGTTAGCTTGCTTTACACCGATTTCAGTAGGCTAAATTAATTAAAGAAATAGGCTCTATAGACATCACCTCAGGACAGGGACAGAGACTATAGAAAACCCAAAGTGCCAGAACAATCAATAAATGAATAAAAGAATAAATAAATTAATCTGGAAATATATGCAACAATAAGAATGAATGAATGAATAAAAGAATAAATAAATACAGTAAATGCGGAAATATAAGAAAGAAAGAATAAATTATTTAATAAATAAGTACATTGCTTTTGCCTTTCCCTTAAGAGTCATTGTCTTTCCCTAACGGTATTGTCATTGCTATTGGCCTACACACTTTGGGTTTTCCATACTATACCGTTACCTTGCAGTGACAGAAATAATGCTCTCCAAGGCATCAGGTGAACAGTTGAGCGAGCTCCCCTCGAGTCTGCCCCGACTACGCTTATTGGAATTTGTTTTTAAATGGATTGGATTCATTTGGAGACAGGCAGGCAATGCGAAACATAATTTGAGATTACAACAAAAAAATGGGGGGGGGGGGGCAAACCTAGATTTTGAA
>JAODLI010072608.1:0-14037 GCA_027575585.1 Percopsis omiscomaycus
CTCCGCCGAACCCCTAAGACTGACTCACCGAACCCCTGGGGTTCGATCGAACCCAGGTTAAGAACCACTGGTCTATAGGTTTAGGTAGAAAGTAAATGCCCATCTTGTGGCACTGTTCTCCACAGTATATTAACAGAGATGGAGCGGGTCCACCAGTTGATGGGCTACTGCCCCCAGTTTGACGCCATCAGTGACCTGCTGACTGGCCGGGAACACCTGGAATTCTACGCCCGTCTGCGTGGCGTACCGGAGGAGGAAGTCACAAAGGTAGCCCTAAAGAACTGACTTAATATGATGAATATGTAAGAGAGGTATTATACTGCCCTGTAATATAACTATTAAGGTCTAGCTGCTACTTTTGCTAGGGTCCAGGATTTCAATGTCCTATTCGGTATACAAATTATACTTTGTGGGGAAGGAATAAAACATTTTTGGGTGAATTTGGTAGTAAGTAAGTAAGGAAGTAAGTAGCAACTGTAGTACGATAAGTTGCCGTCATACCATGTTGGCGGGGTAGGATCATATGCTGTGCTATGTTAGCTCCTCTGCTCTGCCCTTCCCTAGGTGGCTCAGTGGGGGGTTAAAAAGCTCGGGCTGACCCAGTATGCTGAGAGAGAGGCTGGGGGATACAGCGGAGGGAACAAGAGGAAGCTCTCCACAGCCATCTCCCTCATTGGTGCGCCTCCCGTTATATTCCTGGTGAGTACCAGCGTCATGTCATGTTTGATCTTTCTAGTAGTTTGGCCTTGATGTGTAATGACACTTTGTATTTATGTATTCATTATCGCTCATAAAATACGTAAATACCTTAATGGCCACCATACCAGCCCCACGTTCCATCCATTCTAAAACTGTACATCAAACGTTTTACTGACACATCCATCGTTGACTTGATGGTTGTTAGGATGAGCCCACCACTGGCATGGACCCCAAGGCTAAACGGTTTCTGTGGAACTGTATCCTCAGCGTCACTAAGGAAGGAAGGGCTGTTGTTCTCACCTCCCACAGGTCTGTCAAATAAGGACGCAACAATACCGATACTAGCACTAAATATCACACCAAGAAATGTCATATTCCCTCTTCCAGTTACACCAATGTATTAAGGTCTACAGTATATTGTGAGAGGAACGCTAGCAAACAAAACATCAACTGATACCAGGAAACTTTGGAGGGGAAAAAGTGTCCTCTTCCCTCATGTCCAGTGTCTTCCTGTACCGTGGATGCTAATGTGCTGTATATCTGTGCTCAGTATGGAGGAGTGTGAAGCTCTTTGCACCAGGATGGCCATCATGGTAAATGGTAGGTTCCAGTGCCTGGGATCTGTACAGCACCTCAAGAACAGGTAAAAAAAACTTCTGCACTCAGTAAGTTAGTTAGTTAAGTTAATTAATGTTATAAATATTGTGAGATTTAGAGAACTGGCCTTTTTCAATTAAAATGCAACATTGAAAATACTGGTATTAATATTCCAGTGTACTGTAAATTCAAGTGCAACAAATGACCATGAATGTATATGTAATATTAGTTATGGGGCTTATCAGTATGTAACATATCAACATACATACTGTATTTATTAGCATACTGTATGTATATACAGAGACAACAGAAGCTTTCTTACATTGAAAGACATTGACTAGATGGTGGACGGTACAGCACTGCTTCTGCTCAGCTACATTGAAGGGTGGTGGGGGGGTCTCTCACCTCTTCCTTAATGTCCTTGTTCTTTCAGATTTGGCGATGGCTACACCTTCGTCCTTCGCCTGGAGAAAACTAAACCCACACAGGAGACGTGCCCGGTGGACAGCTACATCAAGACCTCCTTCCCTGGCATTGAGTTGAAAGAGCGCCACCAGAATGTGCTACAGTACCAGTTGCCATCTCGCGCCTGCTTCCTGGCACACGTCTTTCATACGCTGTCCAACAACTACGAGGAGCTGGGCATCGTGGACTACTCTGTTTCACAGACCACTCTGGACCAGGTGAAGGCCCTTAAAGACCAGGCCCTTTATTTCAAACATTGATTTATGATGCCTGCCATTTTATGTGTCCCAAAGCTCAAGGACTAAATCCGAAAGGCGCAGTTTTTTACGATGCTGACTTGCTTTCAGTTTTGAAAAAGGGCTGTTTATTTATAGTCTGTTCTTATTTACTGACACAATCGGTTAATGTTGTTTGTTACACGAATAATTTGTATGTGATACATGATATTCTGATATTGAATTTCCCCTTGCAGGTATTTGTGAATTTTGCAAAGGAACAGAGTGACGACAGTTGCCTTACAGAGGTGATCATCAACAATGGGACAGCCCAGGCAAAACGGACAGCATCATCCACCATCCAGCCACAGCCGCCAATCAAATCACGACTGTCAAGCAAGGCTAACCAGGCTGGAAAATCGTCTGATGGCAAACCGAAAGAGGATCAATCTAAAAAAGCTAAATCTAAGGTTGACAAGTCCAATCCAAGTATATCTAGCGGAGGCAGGGCCAAGAGTAGCGTGGCAATGACCACCATGCCCCAAACCGAAGAGACAATGCAGGACAATCCGGTAATGACCAGAGAGGGCAGCAGTGAGACTAGCAACACTAGCACTAGTGGCAGTGTACGGGATGCTTTCAAGTTGACCACAGTAAATGGCTCCAAGCACATTGGGGAAAGCTCTCGTCAGGATCCAGCTGCTCTCTTTATTGTAGGCGGCAGCTCACTGGACAGCACAGTGTGACGTGGAAGCAGACAATATGTTACAGTATATGAATAGACCAGTGTACTTCTTTTGCAAAGATCAGTTTTCTGGAGTTTTTGCTCGTCTAAATGACAGCAGAGCTGCTCGATGCTAGCATGACCGTAATGAACACAGCAATGTGTGATCCCATGTTGAGTCAAACGTTGAGTATGAAATGGATAATGGAAGAATGGAAGGGAAACCGGTAGAGGCCACTGTCTTCAAAGAAAAAAAGTCATGACAGCTACCATTTCTGATATGGGCATGGTGCCTTGTTCAACCCTTCATCATAACTAATAGCATTCTTGCACAATGGTAGTTAGTGTTTCGATGTATTTTTCTGTTTGTACATGTTGTCAACATATTGTAAATGTATATAATTGTTTAAACAACAGGTTGAGTTCGTCAGGGCTCAGTCATCTCATCTAAGAATGTTTTTTTTCCATTGCTCTTTAGACACTTCAATGAAGGAAATGCTGCCTGCATCCAGCAATCATCACACTATTGGTGTGTCTTTGGTTCAAAGATATATATGAGCAAGTAAATACAACATTGATACATAAATGTCTGTTTTGAACCAGGATATGTGCATACTTCTAGACCAAAACTTTAGTGTTTACAGTATATATTTTATACATAATTATAATCAAAGAACCAAACTTTTTGCTTCTGACAGCTACTTGCAGCCATTTAGATGAAAATATAAACCATACGTTTTTGGCCATCATCTATTTACATGGTATGTCCTATCAAGCAAAATGTTCAAATCAATGTTCAAGTTAGGTATCGTCCAAATATGTAAATACCACAAAACACAAAACTGCCTTCTAAGGTCAGTGTCTGTTTTCAAATAGATTTGTGACCTTTATGATTTTGTTTATTTTGTAACAAAAACATATCAACAATTATAGCAAGTTACTGCACTATATTGGAACTCATTGTTACAATAGTTACTATAAGCATGAGTTAAAATACAGAAAATTTGTTCTCAGATGCTAATTATTATAATTATATGCTCAAATGATATTTTTAATTTATTATTTATAAAGCTCAAAGATATTATTTTGAAGACATACTTTACAAATGGTTAGTTTTCACTTAGGGGTGAATGTCTCTTCTACTTTCTCTTTTATTTATCTCTACACATAATAAGAGAATAATACTGCTGTGGAAGTAAACGGGTATGATTTGTGGATGAGAATGCTGCTTTAAAATAAAACATGTGGATGTTTTAGAAGCTACTAGTCTTTATCTTATCTTATCAAAAATCATTCTCTTGAATTGTGGTCAGAAGCGTCTTGTGAGTCATGGTCAGAATGACGGGAACTTTGGGTTGTTGGTGAATTGGAGGAAGGATTTTTCCTCCATGACCCGTTCTGTTTGGCACTGCTCTTGATTCCCTTAAAAAAACATAAATTGTGTAAAGAGCCTGTCAAACTTTAAAGCAAACAGTAAAGCCAGAAAAACTGAAAGTTGTGCAGTGGTCTCAAATTTTGTCTAGAGCTGTATATCTCAAGTTCAGACCCCATTGCATGATGCATCTCTCTGACAAACAAATCAGAGAACCCCCAGTAACTAGTCTATGAAGATAAGTTGTCTGAAATAAATGCAGATTATAGATCAGCAGAACTAAAATATAGTTAAACTGATATTTGCATATATTATCACCTACAGTATAGTATATTATTATATGGTTTTGGGCTAAATGTCCTTTTATCCATTTTCCCATTGTCCATGTCCAATCATTGTCGCAGCAATGCAGAAGAATGGAATTTAAATATTACCTGTTAAACTTAGCAGGAAATAAAATCAAATAAACAATTGAAGCTATTGAGATATCCAGTAACATCTTGGGTTACTTACTCCAAATGCCTTATCTGATGGATGGCTCTTCCCTCTCTCAGGCTGTTTACTGCCCTGACCATGGAAACCTCATCTGAACGAGTAAGTCCCCAGCGCCTGTGTTCGCCACTCCAGCTCCCCTTTCTGCCTATTCTCTCTGTAACTCTCTGAAGCAGAGTGCTAAGGCTGGACAGGGAGATCTCAGGCAGACGAAACTCAGGACTCTGCTACGTGTAAAAAAAATAAAAATAAAATAAAACTTCAGAAAAGTACTTTTTTGCCTTTTGAACATATAAAGAATTTGTTGTGGTTAAGGTGTCATAAATATTTATGAAATATACTGTATAAAAAATGGAGGCTAATAAAGAGTTTAAATATTTCCCACAAACTGACATTTCAATCATAAATTGAAAAGCTACAAAATACGAAATTAATTCTGACCATAAAATATAAGTATATAAGAAATTTTGCTAGATTTAATCACACCCCTTTTACTTCAGTGTATCTTAATTATAAGTGTGGGAAAAAAACAAGCTAGCTTTCCTTACACATTTAGAGTACAGTGAACTCTGTGTCCAAGGGATGCTGTGGTGTTCAGGGTCCTTGGAAACTGGTGCTCTGTTCTCACAACCTCTTGTAGTTGTCTCAATCACAGAACCTCCGCCAGGTGCACAAATCCCTGTCAAAGGTGTGTGGGACCTCAACGTCTCTGGGAGGTCAACATAGGTCACCGGACCTGGTTTAGAGTGGTTAATTGGTGGTAGTATAAACCACGGCTTTGGAAACTGCTCCGTTGCGACTCCACACAATGAGTTTTCACTAGAATTGTCACTTATCAGCTGGAGTTTGTCAGCATCCTTTCCTGTCTGGTCATTTGTGTCACTGATTTGTAGTTCTTCCTCATCTGGATAATGACTGTCCCCCTCACCCTTCAACTCCTCTTCCTCATCTCCCACTGGCTCCTTGGCTGAGGCCAAAATAGGTGTTAGATTGATACAGATCCTCATTACATTTCCTGATCTCTCACACATATTTGAGACCCCAGGTTTTGTTGATTTGTTGTTCCTTACGCTAACTTTGCCATTCCCTTTCGAGATGGCAGCATTCCTTCTGGAGCAAGTCTTCGCCACATCTCCCAGGACCAGTGGATGTTCTTTTGGTATCGGATCTTCCAGTCTAATTTTTGGCTTGTTCTTCCTGTCAATTCGTACTACAGGAGTTACTATAAATACCTTTTGAGAATATCCTTGTCCAAGCATAGTCTTTCAAAGAACCTAGGCCTATTTAGTAAAAACAATTATTACAGGCTACCAGGAAAAGAAAATGGTATTCCTAACAGAGTGCCCCTTCTCTTGAGCTGCACTGTGACTAACACAGAACAATTAGACAGACTTGCCAGCTCGGGAGGGTTACAGCCCTAATAAACTTGCTGTTATGGTAACATGCACACAACATACTGTCTTCATGAGAGAAAAATATATTGCTGTTTCGAATAATATCAAACAAGAGAAAAGCAATTCATCAGCTAAATCTACTGTGAGACTGGACTAATGGAATATTTATTGTATAAATTAAAGGTTTTTGCTTTAGGCATGAGTGGCATTTCTTTGAGAGTGGGAGCAAAGCCTCGCTCTCGCGAGAGGCGAAGTCGGGACTCTTTTTTTTTGTCAGTTCGCCTGCTTGCGGGCGAGAGCTAGCTCGTCATAAAGAAATCAATATTTTGCTTTCGTGCTTTGTGTTTAACCCGTTTACAAAATCCTAAATAGTATATTACTCCTGTTTGGTTTTTTTTCTTGCGTAAGATGGTTGTTTTGACAAACAATGAAGAACAGGATTGTATGTAAGTCAAAACAAGCCCATACGAGCTAGCAAGTCTGTGTAATTGCTAATCTTACGACAGTTTTATGCAGAAATCCTACCAAGTTATCTTAGGGGACTGATTTACTCTGGTAAAATGATCATGGCCTTTTATCATTGTTTTAACGTTAATGTCATGTAAGACAAGAGCTAAATATGGCATTAGCTGCACCCAATCGCCACACACAAACAGGGCGGGCCTTCTCTACCTAGTTCAGTAGACGGAACGTATGTTACGTTCATTGAACTTTGTGCGGTGCAGCACCGTAAGAGGTGGCTGTATCTTTGTGCATCTGTACAGATGAAACACAACATAAAATCTCCTGCAGCAAAACAGAAATTATCACTTTTTTTGTTAGGATTGTGAACTTTGTCCCACCCACAACCCAACTCCTCCCTCTTTTGGAACCTAGTCCTGAATGCAGGACTAGTGACCCACTTTAATAGAAAATTGCACATCTCCAGCCTCATTTATTTCACTTGGCACGTGCCCATTGAGAAATATTTTTGCTGATTTAACAGGGTCACAGCAAAACCATGTTTAGTACTTCTATTATATGAATGTGGATTTTCCCCATGGTTTAACATTCTTATAATAAACTACTTTTCTAATCTTCTCAGCCTGATAGAGGAGCGCAAGTGCACCTCTCTACCTTGCTCCCCTGCAAAGCGGGTGTCTCCCACCAAGAAGAAGCAGTTCTTTATCAACCAAGCCATCCGCAACTCTGACCTCACTCCCAGAGCTAAAGGCAAGAAAAGCCTTCGCCGACAAGAGAACTGTAAGTTCTTGTTTGTTGCACTAAGTATGCAGTAGACATGTTTATTTAATCACTACAAACATAAGCCAGCTCTCATCATCACGTTGGTTTAACACGTTATTTTCATTTTGTTTGTTTAGTTGTTTTTAAAGACAGTAATTATTATTTGACCTTAATTTTCACTCTATTTTCATTACTGTTGTTTTAGCACTCTACGGTCAACAAAGCCAAACTGCAAGTTTAATCTGAAATTTACCAGTTAAGATTTGTTATGAATTAAAAATTTTACCCCCTTTTTGGCATAGCATTACCTTGGGATTTAATCTCTGCATTCTTTCCTTTATTAAAACTTTTTCAGCGCGCTACCTTGCTAATCTACTTGAGAAAGAGGATTGCTGCAAAGATGACCTGGAAGTTGGCAGTACCCCGGCTATCCCGTCCATCTTCACTGAGGCCTGCAGCAATGGCAACTATGTGGAGGTATGTTTTCACCACTACTAGGTATGTATGCACAATCACTTGCTTCTAGATAATCCAGTGTAGAATCTTTTTGATTCAGGAAAAATGCTAGTAGTGCAATGCTATGTGTTTTTATATGGATCAATAGCATTCATGTAATATTAGATGGTATATAGTGTAGAGTGTAGAGTTCATTTACATTACTTTATTTGTAATTTATGGTGATTAATAACTTGAGTCAGTCCTATCCACAGCTTCCATTCATTAATAACATATGCCCATTCTCCTACACTTGCAGCCATGGAATGACTTTATGAATCGCTCTGGCGAGGAGCAGGAGAAGCTCCTGGCCTTGCTTGAGGAGGAGGCTAAGAAGACTAAGAAAGACCAGAGGAATGGTCAGTAGCTACTTTATTTTTATTTTTTTACTAAGCCTCGCTGCATCCCAAACTGAATATAATAGAAAAACTTGGCCGAAGGCCGAATACCAAATGCGTTTTTTTTCAAAAACATTTTCAATTTATTTTGCCAATTCAAAAAAAGTGCAAAAAAGTGGATGGACCCACAACAAATGGCCATAGATGAGACCTTGAATAAAAATCGTACTAGAATACTTCTTCGGTGACAGGTTCTTTATGAAACGTAGGGCTCTCGCTGCCGTCATGTTTGCCGAATTTGTTAGGTAAAATGTATACGTTATTTAACTTATTCCGCCAAACACCGAAAGTGCTTCTTTTTTTTTTGGTGCCATTTTTGGCCGAATTATTTCTGTTGCCGAACATTCGGTGCATCCCTAACGTGCATGTGCACATGTGCTTCATCTAATCCCATGCTTCCATTTTGAATCCAAGCATAATGCTGTACATGGGGAAAGTAGTTCATTTCTTTTATTTAAAAAAAACAGCTTTTATGACAGCAGGAGGCACAATTCAAATTCTGCGCACGTATTATACATATGTAAACTACACTACAAAATCCCATTGCCCAAACCAGGAGGTTTTAAAATACTTTAAAAATACTAAAATAATGACAGATATTGAAGGTAGTATAGGTATAAAGTGTAGCTATGTTGGTTCACTGTCCTCTGTCCTTCCACAGTAAATCCTGCCTTCACTGCTAAAGAATATTTTCAGAAAATCGATCGAAGGCTGCGGGCTACACTTAAACGAAAACAAATCCCAATGGTAGGTGTCTGTCCCTTGAGTGCCATCTTCCATTATGCTGTTATTCAGGCACATTTCACAGAATTAGGTTGAGTTTCTTACCAAACAGATGCACAACATGTATGTCTGCATTCTATATGTCGGGTGACAATAATGTTGTATGGACAGTCCAGTAGAGCTGGGCAATATGCCCAAAGATGATATGACCATACCATACCAATGATAAATGAATGATCATTACAGGATGTTGTAAATGTTCCAGTTTATTAAAGATGGGATTTATTTTTCTAATAAAGGAATGCTGCGCACACCACATCTTATCTGTGTCAGAGAGACAGACAAGACAGACCGATATGGACGTGTGTGGACTTAAATTGACAATGTTTCAACCGTTCTGTCAGGATATGGCTTGTGTTGACCTACAATACATGCTACCGACACTCATTTAAATGCCCTGGTGGACTGAACAAAAAAAGTCCTTACGATAAATAAAATGGCAGTATTGCTTAAAAACAAATGTGTTTATCGCCCACCTCTATAATTTAGCTGTTCTGGGGTTTACATTTGTGAACAGGCTCCTGCAGTAGCCCACCCTACACTCTTGTTTTCTACTCTTCACAGGGGACTCTAGAGGTGCTTGAGAAGAACCTCCTGAGCTTTTTCGACACTCAGCCTAACTCGGTATACACCACTAACCTCAGCAGCAGGTACTATTATATAATATATAAATGTAGCTAAACACCAATAACTACACATTTAAAACCAGCTAATTTAAATTCAATCTCTAGCAGATAGTATGAAGACTTATTGCAATCTGTATTATGAGATGCAGCTATTTCATAAATTTGCGACCTCCTACATAATTTATTAGCATTTAGAGAATGACTGTTATGTGTATAGTCACACCTTTCTTGTTTTTGTTGTCAGCTTTGAGAGACTCCTGCTCCATGCCATATGCCAGTACATGGACCTTGTCTCTGCAAGTTAGTAGATTCATGTTCAGCACACATGCATCACACTCAGTTCAGTTCAAGTGGTTCGGTTCAGTTGGTTGAAAGTAAAAATGAACAGTCCAGTGTGTTAATGCTAAGGGGTGTGGTTAAGACAGACATTTATTTGAATTGCATGTACCTGAAATGTACCTCAGCCCTGTTAGATGCACTAGTGTGTAAAATATTGAATGAGTGCAGCTTTAGATATTATATATTTCAAATACTCTCTCTCTCTCTTTTTAATGTAAACAATCCTGTTGTTGATTTGTGTAGCCAGTCTGATGAGTACCGTGTCTTGTCAGAGTAATAGAAGCTTTATGCTTGTCCCTCCAGGCTTTGATTGTAATGGGGCCCGTCAGACAGAAGTCGTGAACAAACAGGAGTGCTTTCTGGCCCCTAGTCCCCTGCTGTCTGTCTACCTGGAGCAGATGAGCTGAGGACGCCGCCGCAGGTCCTGCTGCCTTCCCCCCTGATGGGTTCAGATAGGTAGACGCTCTGTAAGGTGTACTGTCTTTAAGGTCTAAACACTCTTTAATTACTGCATGCCCAATACTGCCTGGTCCCAAATGATAACGAGATAACAAAGTGGAAGGTGCTGAGATGACAGAAGAACCAGACAAACCAGAGCCACAGGATTAGCAGGTAGGATGTTAGTGATATATGGAGCACAAAGTAGTTGTAATATATACCGACGCTGTAAACGTGTGTAGTCTTATGTCAAGGATGTGATGTGCCCATTGTCTCCGTATGTTTGTGCAAAGCAGTGCTTGAAATGAACTCACGTTTTCGGGTATGATTTTTGTATAATAGTTTGCGTGAAAAGCTCTTTATAATTTATCCTTTACTTTATCTAGTATCATCTAATTAATAAATCCATAAATGTTTACACACTGTCAAAATTGTCAAAGGACAGGTCTGAAGCACCTCACAGACAGCATAGTTTTGCTCATCTCTAGTTGTGACGTTACCCCCTGCGTAGGATTGTAGGCTCACATTTACATTTACCATATTTATCGAGCTCTGTGGCTAGTGTTACAAAACACACATTTAGAGTTTTACTGTCAACTGTCACGCAGGGACACACAAGGAAAGTACACATCTGTTTGTGTATGTTACCACAGTGGTTTTCTTATGTCATAGTAATGACAGTGTATTACCACTCATCATATTCCTTGATACTCCTTCAGGTAATTAACAGAAAAATAAAATGTTTGGATCAGAATTAATCTAATAATAGTGTTTATGTAATGAACCTGGTTTTACGTAAAGTCGTAAAAACAGGTTGTAGCTAAAGGTTTTAAAGGCAAAACGAGCTGTGGCCAGCTCTGACAACCCCATGACAAGCACTTATGCCTTTTTTATAAATGCTGTTTGGTTTTATACATATTTCTGTATACATCTGTACCAATATCTGTTCTATTGTCTAAACGAGAAGCTCTGCAATCTCTCCTGTACTGTCAATGTCAACTGCATTTAGCCAATAACCAAAATCTATGTGCCTGTTATGTGTAAGTCAAGATTCTCAGGCGTTCCAACTGATTGTTATTTCATTTATGCATCCTTAAACATGAACTCGTATACATTTATCAACCCCAGGACCGTTGTAATTGATGCCAATTTTGTACTATTTTGTAATTAAATACCTGTTAATAGTTTTGCTTTACTGTAAATATTGAGCGTGAATATAGTTGACATGTGCCAATGTTTGGATGGTCAGGTTTCAACTGCATGCTTTATACACACGTTCTTATTTATTTATTCAAGTGAGTGTACATCAGTATCTATAGTATTTATATATAGAGTGCATCATATCCAGTAATAAAATATTACAAATATTTTCTTTTTTTTCCTTAGGCAGTTTCTTGTGCATTTTTCTTTCGTATTGCAGAGTGCTAAAAACTGTTTGAAAATGGGCTTTAATAAATGTGTTTAATCTATTCCCTGCCTACTTGATCTGAATGTTCAAAGTGTTCCAGGTTAAAAAGGGTGACTGTAAACACTGGAGGAAATCTACATGGTGCAGTAATTCTGAAACAGTCAACCTGTGCAATTGGTTACAACAGTTCCTGAAAATTAAAATGCAACAGGATATTTTGCAGAGGTTTTGTCAAATTGTTCCAACCAGTGTGGATTTTAAGATACTGCTGTAGTTACTTTACGGGCGGTTCACAGAGTATGTGTATAACGAGTGAAACGTTAATGCAATCAAAATTGCACTTTAGCAAAGACTTATGTAAAACATTAGCACATAAGTCACTCTCGTACAATTGGGTATTTATTGAACAAACTGGATAAATTATAGGTTATCTGCTGAGCAATAACAATTGAAACAAAGAAGTAGGCCTACATATTCACTATTTTGCATTGCTCTGCTAGAAGCACCCTGAATGCATCTCTGCAGCAAAATGGTTCAATGTTTGGAAAAGGATATTATTTGGTTAATTACTTTTTTTTCCCGCTAGAGGGAGGTCTTTCACGGGGAAAGATAAAGCCTTGACGTTTCATGGAAGAGACGGATTCATTTGTTGATGAGTAGAGGTAACTTTTGTTAGCTATAATTCACATTTTTTTATTTATCCAATCTGTTTAGTTTAGTGTACAATCTAGAACGCTTTGGTTTGCTGTTCAAGTTTATGTATTAATATTAACATGATGCGTATCGCCCCGATGTTACCCTATAACATCTCACTCACTGTCGACCTGGAAGTCGAATCAGCAGGCCATTAACCCCAATCACTCATGGTCTTTTTCCAGTGCTTTAAGATTAGCAGTGGCCTATCAGTGGATAGTCTAATCTCTTTAGCTTTTACCTACAGTGCAAAACCTTCCATATAGCCTAGTGCGCAGTTTGGCGCCCCCGTTACACATTTTAGTACAATGGGTATTAGTTTAGGCCTACTATATCTAATAGCTTCAATCAAAATAAATTCTGAGCGTTAAATGTTTAAAAAAGAACTGCCCACTTTTAATATTTACCAAAATATATTCAAGATTTTGGTGGTCAAGGTGGTTGTCATTTATACTACAACTAATTTATATTATTTAAAGACAGTTTATTCTTATAATAGTTCCATTGAAACACTGAAAATTCCAGGTTTGTCTGGCTCATTCATTCATAGTTTGCCTTACTTTTAAGAGCTTTAGACCAACACAGAGCCACCAGAACCAGCCGTCCAGCCACCAGTTTGATGGTCAAGGGAACGTCGCCAAAATACCAACGTGAAATGGGACTGTCGCTCTCGTATCTGCTTGAGACCAGCGTTGTGAGGAAATTGCTTGCTTTTTAGGGAAATAAAACTGTACTGCCTTAAACGTAGATCAGTGGTGGCACGTCCTAGAGCGTTTCTCACGTTTCTAGTGTGGATGAACCCTCGCTAAAATGCTTCCAAACATAATTGCATTGATTGACATTCCCTTTTTATAGGGAGTAGGTTGGCCCCTGCTGATTCAGAGGTTAGGAATTTGCATCTGATTGCTGTTTGTCAACCAATGATTTGACTCTACGACCATGAGCACGCCTTAGAGTGGGCAAAGATACAATGTAACCTCTGAATCAAGCCATACTTAGAAATCGAATTACACGCAAGCAAATGCGTGGATATTATACTATCACATGAAAGCACTTACTATTTGATAAACAGGTTTTGTATCCAAAGTGGAGCCAGGAATGTTTCTTCCGGTTCACAAGAGTGTAAAACAACAAAACAAAACGGAAGGTGATTTGGTAAGTTTTATTTCTCTTTCGTAGGCTAGACATGTATTCACTGTAAATTAAAACCATGATTGTTCGTTCGCTTTTGTCTGATAGCCTGCCCTATAGCTACTGTAGGTCCTTTGCTTTTCACTTTATTGAATGCCGGACATTATTTATATCGCGTTATCAAATAACCTAATCAATAGTTCATATTTATGGTCTCGCGTTGTTAGCGAGACCACAAGCTAGGTTTAATTTAACGAATGTCGAATGCAAAGCAGTTTTCATAAAATCTAAAATTCTGCATTATGGTGGTTGTGTTGACCTGGGGGTTCTATCGATTTGGTTTAAACGAATAGCGATGAGAAAATACGCGAGTAGAAAGTAATTTTAATGTTGTTTACAGATAGCTCGATACAGTATGCTGGTCCGCAAATGCTCCCGACAAGTCACCATAACATAAGATTACAACTATCAATTCATGAATTGATATTTGTAATCTTATGTTAAGGGGATAAACAGAAAGGTTTTGTATCCAAACTAGAGCCAG
>JAODLI010072619.1:0-14037 GCA_027575585.1 Percopsis omiscomaycus
ACACACACACACACACACACACACACACACACACACACACACACACACACACACACACACACACACACACACCTGACGGGGAGCCTTGCTTGCCCCGCAGCTCCAGCTGTGTGCCGTTGTTCTTTGCCGAGTGCGTCTTGGCTCCCTGTTGCTTCTCTAGCTCCCCTGCGGAAGACACCGGAAAGGAATAATAATTGCACACAGTCGTCGTCATGCGGGCAGGCGACGGTATAGACCCAATAAACAACGTGACAGACAGACAGACAGACAGATTGACAAATCGACAGCTTAAAAAATAATAAAAATCAACACCCAGCCGAGATCTCATCTGTCTCTTTCTCTCACACACACACACTCTCTCTCTCTCTCTCTCTCTCTCTCTCCCCCTCTTTCTCTCATTCTCTTCCTCCTTCCACTCATCCCCTCCCACTCTCTCCACTAAGCACATCCAGGAGCGCGCCATCTCTCTAATTACACTTCACACTTGATGGTAATTGCGTGTCATTTCCAATCACGGTGACTAAATGTTTGTTTTGTCCCCGACGTCGCGCCGCATTCTAATGGCGAGGCGGCCGGCTCGCATCGCAGCCAGCGGCCGCCCCTGCTCCACGCACTCGGGAGCGCCGCACGCAAGTTCTCCTTATTGATCGCTTGGTCTGAAAGTCTTGCTCGAACTGATACACTGGAGCTGGAAGAGTGTATCGGGACTGTACGGTGAATTTGTTTTTATTCAGTTTTCTGAAGACAAAAAAATACACAGTAAATAAAACAATAAGTATATGTAATATATAAGACTATGCACTGTATTGCGACTGGGCAACATGGCATTGTCGCTACTGGCCAGGTTGTATATATTCTGGCCCAATTCAACACAGCACAGGGGGAAACGTGTACAGAGGAAAAGTTTGCAGTGGCTGTATTATAATAAAATCAATAACATTCTACGAAAGGAATACATGACTTTGTTTGCCACTGACTATTTGGGGAATGGGGTTAGAGAGGGGTGGGGTAGGGAGGCGAATCATTTTCCATAATCATAATGTTCTTCATAATCAACAGTCGGAGGCAGAAAGAAGAAATGTGAGTCATATAAAGTCTAACCCCCGCCCCCGCCCCCCCCATTCTCAGAGGGGGAAAGTGCAATGCATAAACAGACAGGCGTATTTATTCAAGTGCAAATCGAGAGGAGCAAATGCTCGATTTTGTTGGCTGCGATCTGTGCACCTGCGTGCCTCATGTGTGGAATCTCCGCACGAGGTATAAGCACTCCCCCGCCGTTTGTTTCCGTGTGTATTCCGGAATAAATAGGTCCCAAGGTGCATTGTGGTTTGCTTCTGTAAGCCTTTATGTATGTGTGTCTGGAGACTCGAGAGGCTGTCTACCTCTAGAGAGACACAGAGGTTTTATTCTGTCACAGTGTGGCCCGTCTGTGCCCTACTCTCCTGTGGTCCCCTGCCCACCCGATCAGGGGAGGGTAATGAAGTGAGGTTGGCTCCCAGCGGGCACGCTCTCTTTGACGCCCACTGGCAGGAGCCACGGTCTTAGAGCTCCGATTGTGTGTGTGTGTGTGTGTGTGTGCGCGCGCGCTGAATGAGTACACACACACACACACAGACACACACACACTCATCATTGATGCCTGGTTGCTTTCAGGAACGCTGGCCTTGTTTCACCTCCGGTTTGTGTCTGTTTTTCCTGTCCTGCAGTCTGTTTTGGCCGCAGTGCACCAAAGGAAAAAGACCTGAAGGCTGAGACCAGAGAGCCAAGAGGACGCCATTCCAATGTGTGGAGCACAATTCTGACCTATGGCTGCTCTAGTGAGTGTCATCGACCTGACCTAACCTAGGTTTTGATGGTAGAAATAATAGTTTATGCATGAAAGTTTTAGTGAAAATAATGTGCCCAGGACCATGACATTGACATAGTTCAGACAACTATATAAATAAATTTCTGTGACTAACTGCAGCTCCTATTTGACTAAAGAATGGCTCTATTAACCTTTCAATTCGCCTGTTTTCATGTATTTGTCCCATATGGTGTTATCTGACATTGACATCAACACAGACCTTACTATAAATGGCATCCTATCCAAAACAAGCACATGCGCGGCGTACTCACATTCAATGCGAATCTGCTCCATCTCAGACACCTCGGCGATGGATTCTTTCAGGTCCTCCACAAACTTGAGGAGCTCCTCGGAACTCTGCGCGCAGAAGTTGAGCACCTGCTTTTTGTCCGAGCCGAAGGGGGAGAGGATGGTGATGCCGTGGGGATAGTCTAAAGACCAGAGGCGAGAGGAAAAGACGCCGTTTTAGGCGTGTTAAGTGTTGTTTACGATATTAGGCTAACCACTGGGACTGCATCTCTTGTTTTACGCGCATGTGTCATTATTTTCTGTACATGTATATATTTATATAAAGACAAGGCTAAACTATCCTATATATCTATGTATCCAATCAATCTTTCTAAAACAAACCTAATATGTTGGCAAATTGTTTCTAAAGTTTTTAACCGTTAAATATTTGAAATAGCACCAGCACAGAATCACCCTGAAAGACTTTTTATTTTTCCTTTGTAATTAATTACTATTATGTGTATTATCTGCTTCTATTTTCCCAAAAATACTATAGAAATTAACAAAACATCAGTCGCGGTGAAACCTTCTGATTAAACATCTACAGTAACTGCTTTGATGTACGGCTTGTTGTCTTGTTGGCCTTACTTTGGAGGTGTGGACTCCGGGGCAGTTTTTAAGCTTTTTCAAGCTAGCTGTTCAGCTAAATAGTCTTTTTGATGTGTGGTGACTTACACTCATTTTCAAACAAGTGGAACTGCATGCCCAGTAGACCCATGGCTTTGCAGAAGGTGTATGCCGCAGAACTCTTTTTTTTTGGACACAGCTTCAAAATCTAAAGACAAAACAAAACGCGATATTGTGCTTGTGAGCGTAGAAGAAGAAAATGCATGCTTTTGAGTGTCAGTGGAGGCAATTAATTTTCCATTTGGATGAAGGGCTTCTGAGTTTTTTATGATTAAAACAGATTTAATGAATCTCAGAATGAGCAAAAACTAGGAAAGAACAAACAAAAGTTTTTTTTCCAGACACACACAGACAGTAACAGAAATCAGCGGGTTAACATCTCTGTATTTTTCCATGCATTATTTTTGCAATTTAAATGTGGAAATTAAGCAGAGAGGAAATTCCTTCTTTACTTTTTCCCTTTGAATGAAAAGAAAAAAATACGTACATAATGATAACTACTGGGGCCCCAAGAAACTGGCCAGAATTCTTCTTCTTTGACTGATTCACAAATCTCCATGACATTGGTACAAATGAACAACTTATGTGAGTCATGGATAGAGTAAATTAAACTTAATATTATTGCCTTCGGTGGCCAAGTGGTTTTATTGTGCAGCCTAGATGTTTGTTTGTGAAAAAACATCACTACACTGCTTTTGCTGTTATCTATTATTAAAAGAAATGGCTGGAGAGATTGAGTTATGAAAAAACATAAAAACAGAGCAACCCCAGAGAAATGCCGCAACGTTAAAGTAGGTGATGGTGCATTGCAGCTGTCACAGCAAAATAAGCTGCTTTAAAGCTCGATTCAGTAGCAAAAACAGCCTCTTTGGTTGTCTGAGGCTCTCTTGGCCTATATTCTGAAAAACGCCCTCATCACAGGAACTGGGAGAGTTTACATAGATGTTCCATTAGGGTTGTGAACATAGGACAACAAAACAAGCCCGTTTTTGTGTTCTTACCACGATAAGATCATTAAAGAGAAAGACCTCTCTCTGGTGTGCAGCCTGTTTCTGAGCTTTGTTGACGTCTGTCACTTCAAACAGACGACTGCAGCACACCAGTCTTCTGTGAGGAACAGAGAGAACCTATAGAGGGGAAGAAAAAAACAGCACGACAGAGAATGCGTCTTAGTGCACTTCCACGAACAGCAGACTTGAAAATCACACTTTTTTATTGCACTCACATTCCAGACGGTTTCTATTACAACAATAGTAAATGTTCTGCAGTTTGGATTTATTAGAAGCACCACAATTACCATTCTCTAATCCACAACAGGCTGTGTAATTTGAAGGATTTTTATCACGTGTGAATATGTTGATGAATAGTGCTGAGGCAAAAGGAAAGAGCTCATTAAAATGGGCTCATTATGCGCAGAGAACCCTTAACATTCTTTAAGACCGAAAACGAAGGACTTTGATGCATGTCATACAGAAAGAAGAAACTAAGTTGCAAAGTGCTTTTAGCTTGCCCTTGAAGGCTTTTTGGCAGGAAAACATTATAGAAAAGATTAAGGAACTATACACTCTGTTGCACTTTCAGGGCCCTATTTTAACGATCTAAGCGCACGGTCTGAAGCGCATGTGTGCATGTGCGTTTAGGGCGTGACCAAATCCACTTTTGCTAGATTACCGGCAGAAAAAAGGGTTGTCCTTAGTCTCTTCATTATTCAGGGGTGTGTTTTGGGTGTAACCAATCAGAGTGTCATCTCCCATTCCCTTTAAACCCATTAAAAATATCTTGATGCACACAATAATAATCTTTCATTATAATCTTTTTTAATCTTTTGCATGTCTGTGTGCTGCTGTGCGTACCTGTGTGTGTAACAAGCAGAGTGTAAGCAGGTTGTGCACCCACCTATGTACTGTAGGCGCTTATTACTATCTTGGTAATGCGAACACATTACAGTGAAATACTGCGCCATTGACTTTAGACCAGGTTTTTGTTGTTCAATCGCGCAATCACTTTCCGTTGCCTCAAGATAGCAATCCGCCAACAATTTGCCTGACCACACCTTATTTGAAGACCATCACGCCCGCGGGCGCTCAGATGGAGCGCAAGTGCATTTGTTATTTAAACAACGTGGGCACTGGATGGGAAAATGACAACTGCGTCGGTCTGAAACTAGCAAAGACACTTTGGGTATGTAATGCGTGCGTGCGTGCGTGTGTGTGTGTGTAGAGGCAGCTGAAAGTGGGCATAAAAATAGAACATGATAAACTGAGACATATGGAGGAATGGAATTGAGGCTACACCTTAATTCACTGGGGTTAAAAGTTGAGAGCTGCACAGATGCAGTCAGGTTGTGGATTAGCAGACTTTTGGAGAGACTATTCCCCCTTTTAACTGAACATTCAAAGATGATTGATTACAACCCTAAAACACCTGGGGCACAATCTGATTTTACACAATGATTTCTAGCAAGGAATTCTGGCTAAATGACATGTTAGACAGATTTAATAAATCCAGCACTTTCAGATCCCTTCAGACAACACAACGGACCACAAAACTGGAATAACTAGATTAAGATTAAGAATTTTTTTTTTTTTTGAAAAACTGCTTAATTATGTGACGTTTATAGACGGGACAGCGTCATTTAGTAACCTTAGCCATCAGCTGACATTGACATGTCTACGTGACCTACCTGAACTAACATTGTGCATTAGTTTAGCACATTAATTAGTACATTGTCAAAACCTATACCTCTTCTAAAAAGAGTGTATTGTTGGATTCCCCATGGGATATGAAGAACAGAAAAGACAGCTAACACAAATTAATGACACACACTCACCCGAGGGCTATATTAGGAGTCTTTCACAATATCCTAATTAAGGCAACGGATAAGACTGAATGTTGTCAGTGATAACTTTAAAGCCTGACAGGTTATCCGGGGTCCTGCCAAATAATAACTGCTGTGTGTCCCCCTCTGGAAAACATCGGAATTAGTGCAGATATACATGAGTCTAATTTTATTCTCCCTTAATCGAGCAGGATTATATACTTGCACTGCCTGAGGTAAAAAAGCACAACAAAAAGACAGCAGGCTGGCTTAAAATGTTGCAACTGGTGCTCACACTAAGGACTTGACTGAGGCTGCAGTTTGGGGTTGGGGTTGCTTGTTTGCTTCACAAAGAAGACTTTGAAACCGCTTGAAACCGCTAGTCATTCATCAATGGGATTAACTGTATTGTTTTGCTACTTTGCTAAAATGCGATACAATACAATAAGACAATTTCGGGAACTCTGGCTATATCAGTGTTCTAATAGCAAGAAAAAATATATACACGTTCATACATGAGAGTGAACAAAAACGGATTATGCCTATATTATATGAAATGCCATGACATTGCGAGTATACGGCCTTGCACTGCCCTTTTCACAGTATATTTTTATACAGTATTTATAAAAATATAGTATTTATGTATGAGGAGATGTGAGGAGACAAGTGGGGAGGATGAAAGATGGGGTGGGGTGGGGGGGGGGGGGGGACAAGCTAAACATGCACGAGGGCGGGGGGGCTGTGCGGTATCAATACTAAGCTGCCTGTTTTCTCCCTGAAGGCCAGGCTTCTCTCTAGGATTTAAGTCTTTTTACCCATTTAAGCAGATTACATCATATAGAAAACGCCTTATGCCTTTGGAGAGTGACTCGCCTCTTTCCTCTCTTCCTTGTTCCCTCAACCTTTCCCGTTTCTATCACCGTGAACCTCCAATGCGCCCTTTTCCCCCTCTTACTTAATGTTTGTGTGCGTTTCTTTTTCTTCCCTGAGTGTGTTTACACACAGACCTTATATTAGAAAATTGGCATGACTTTCCTATGGGAGATATGAGCATTTTACGCTAGGCCCCCAGCAGCGGGGAAACGCTGTCGGGCGTGTGCTTGAGTCACTGCCTTCGCATCCTGCTGGGAACGCCTTCACAGCCACACAAAGCTTGCCATTACGCTACAGTAATGCTGAAAACATACCGTTGTTTGTTTAAAATGCTACGTGCTCACCCTACAAACTTTCCTTTTTCCTCAAAGGCTTCTTAAAAAATGTATGGTGGTGGTGGTGATGATGGGCATTCCATCATTTTTTTTAATTAAATGAGTTGATGAGTTGAATGAGTGATATTAAATACTGTCCGTCTATCTTCACTGTGAACAAGTAGAAGTGAATACATTATTTTACAGAGGTTCACAGTCAGTGTGATATCGGCTAAACTGTACAATTTCCATCATTCAACAGCACTTTCAAGATGTTTGATGAAATGGCTTCGATCACAGCAAGTCAAATATTTGTGTCCCGTACAATTGGAGCAATTTCTTCCCAGCATAACAGAAAACAGATTATGCCACCAAGGTGTTAACTGTGGGGCTTTTCATGGTGTCAACAAACCACTAACCAAAGTCTCATTCTTTTGAAGGTGGGCAGTTCCCTTGGGTACACAAACGCACACACATTTTCATCTGAAATATGTATGTTAATACAGATTTCTTGGCAAAATGGAGATGGTTTCAAAGGTGCAGATCATTGGCCCAAGGAAGGTTACAGCTACAATATGCAAGTTAAGCTAGCGCTAGGCAAAATGTAGGGGACAAACCTCTCTGCTGCCCCTTCCCCACCTTTCAAGGAATGTGTGTGAGAACCCCTGTCTTTCAGGGCGAATTTCTAACATAAACGAGTGTATGAGCGTATCATAAACGATACACTCCTTGGAGAGAAGATCCATCCTTAATTGTTTTCCGTATCCCCTCCAGTAACATCCAAGCTAGCGCTTAGGCCATATTTTGAACTCTTAACCGGTCAAATTAAGGGTCTAATGATAGCTATGGTTAATGATGTATCTAGCTAGAGTAATGGTCTGAGTTTATGATTGCATGGCTGCTAATGAGACATTTAATGGATAGTAAATGTTCTTGGCTGGTGCTACTAAGTGTAAGTGTTGGTGACGTCTTATAAAAAGTGTGTGTGTCGGTGTGTGGGCACTTGTGTGTGTGTGTGCGTGTGTGTGTGTGTGCTCAGAAAGGCTGAACATTCAATGAATATAGTTGTGACAAGTCTCCGACTTTGAATATTTCCAGAACAAGATAGAACAAACACACACTACGTGCGCTGTGCGTTTGTGTGCGTTTGTGTGTCGTACCGTCTTCATGCCTACGATGGACTGCTCCACCTTGGAAACGTAGGTGACGTGGTCCTCGTTGGAGCGCAGCTCCCTCTGTTGGATTCTTTCATAGATGCCCACCACCATGTCCCTGGGGATGTCCGCGCCGTCGTCCACACCTACACATACACACACTTACAGTGTATACATCTATGTAGATGGAATTCCTCATTTGATCTTCTCTTCTCTTCTCTTACGTAGAAGAATACTTTCATTCACTCTCTCTCTACAGAGAGCCTAAATGTTGTCATCATCATGGATAGCATAAATTCGCCCCCAAAATTGCCCAAATAAACTGTGTAACTTTGTTGTTTTCACATTTTGGCTTAGAAGAATATTTCTACAAAGAAGCTAAATGTCAAAAAGTTCAAACTATTGTTAATTGGTACTAAAATGACCAAAGACCATGCAACAGTGTGGGTAATTCTGACCATTCGTGTTTTAATTTTTCAAAGTTACACACAGACCTTATATTAAAAAATTGGCATGACTTTCCGATGGGAGATATGAGCATTTTACGCTAGGCCCCAGCAGCGGGAAACACTATCGGGCATGTGCTCTAACACCAGACACAAACTCTTTGTGCACAGAAGAGAAAATATATACAAAGCAATAAATTATAAAAATGCTCAAATGTTCTACTTTCTCGCCTTTCCTCCCGTTTGTCACTTTTGAACTTTCGACCATACACTCTCTCTCTGTGAAACATTGACAGAAGGCGATGCCAGTGTAGGTTCATTGGCAAAGGTTAAGGTCTCTCCACTATAATACTTTGCTTTTTAGTTCTTCTCGGTCTGGCATGCCTGCCGTGAGGACAGTGGCATTTCGCCTCGGGTTTGTCTGCATGTCATTTGGCTCGCAGGTTGCCGCGGAGATGACCCCCACCCCCTTCCCCCTCCCCCCTCCCACCTATATATCTGCACATCTGTACCGCTCCGAGTGGTACATTGAGTCCTCGCTAGGCCTGGGTGTGTTTGGAGAACATGAGGAGTCCACACAGTGACGAGGGTGACAGCGAGGCACCCTGGGACATGCTCAGACATCACTGCACATTACGGAGTCAACACAGCGGAGCGAATGAGATAGACGCAAGGGAGGAGGAGGAGGAGGAGAGGGGAGGGGGGGTTAAAAAGAAGGACCAGGGGGAAATGCTTATGATGCTTTCTCTGTTTCTCCCACCATCCTCTACAGTTACGGCTTTCTCACCTCGGCTGTCCCCTGACGAATGGCAGCCTACAATGGGGACTGAAACACTGCTCTGACAAACAGATGACAACAGCACTGGATATAATTACGAAACTGGATATTTCAATGAGCCAGCGTATTACCATTAAAGAGACTACATATGTTATGTTTTGGTACTGGCTTGATGTGGAATGCCTTGATTTGTGGGTTCTGGTTAGTAATTGCGTTTCATTTCAGTCATTTAGCTGAGGGAACCAAGAATGCCATCCATGTGAAAGAGAGAAGACTGAATTACTTACGACTGAAAGACAGATACTGTATACAAGAGCAAACAGGCTAACTAAACAAGACAAACCACGAGGCAGAGACAAAAGGCAACCGTAGTGCATGTCAGAGAGACAAGGCCAAGGGAGAATGACACATTCTTGTTTGCATAAGGTGCCCGAATTGATTTTCCAGCTTAATTGAATTGCGGGGGAGCAGTCTGGATAAAGTTGTTTTGTATTGATTCCACAAAAGGGAGAGAAAAGCTACGATACGTCTTTCTTCCTAAACACCGGGTAAATAAAGATTAGTATGAATGTAAAGAAAAAAGAGTGACGGTTGACTTATTAAAGTGTCATTGTAAGGGTGGAGATTGACATTGAAAGAGAAGAGATTGTTTACAGTAACAAAGCATGTTTCATGCAGCTGTAGAAATACAAACTTATAACTGAAGATTCACGTCTAAATTAGATATATATGGGCAATTCAGCTATTCAGACATTTGGGAAATTTAATAGCTTCATGTTACAAATTTTGTTATTGGTAGAGGTTTGGTTCATGTTGCTATATCTTGGATATGAGGCAGAATTTTTCCTTCTGGCCACACCTGTCATAGTGCCTCCAAGCCACCAAGGGGCGCCAGATAGGAGATATCCCAGGAGAACACGGGTGAGGCAGTAGAGCGCGACTGGGACTCATTAGCGGACATTTTGCAGGCCTATTTAGTTCACCCCAGTTTGTTCACTTGGTCTTGACATGCTACCATGTGCTCTAGCCCCTGTGGAGAATAGTAAAGCCTTTTTCTGTTGGTGAATCCTTTTGCTGACTGAACTTCTGAGCGTTGTAATTTCCTTTGTTAAGTAAACCTCTTGAGAGCAAGACCAAGTCACCACATGGCTCCAGCAGAGTCAGGTCAGCTCAGAGAGGCTGTGCAGGCTTATGGAAAATTACTGGGTATTCACAGTGCCATTTTGGAGCAGCTTTCTGAGACCATGGCCCAAGTGCTCCATGGGGTAAAGCAGCTCACTACTGCCACCTCAGGCGAGGAATCTCCGCCTGTTGCAACTCCTTCTCCACTCCCAGTCCCAGCTCCTGCTCCAGGCGACCACTGGGAAGGCACTTGCATTGGCCACGCCCTGATGGGAGGCACAGACCCCGGGCTGCAGTCATTTTGCATTTTGTACGCAAGAGGCCCACCCTCTGGGATCACCTTTTTCACCCCCTGAATAAGAACCAATGCAGCTCGGTAGTGCCTGACTCTAACCTGCAGAGCGCAACAAAAGATTGCAGCAAGGGAGGCGTTTTTATTGGGACGTTTTCATTCCCGCTGCCCCGAAACTGTCGGTAAAAGCCAGCAGTCATCCGGAGGCGGGAAGACCCTGATGACTGGAGCTCTCCTTCCATCGACCGAGCAAACAAGGCTGCTTCTACCGGTCACCCTTAAGTGGCCAGGGGGGAGTCATGACATGGAGGCCTTTGACTCAGGAGCTGCAGGTAACTTTCTGGATCTGAACCTAGCAAACGGCTCCTGTATTGTCTACACAACTGAATCACAGTAAACATATTACATTCTACCTCCTCGACTCTCTCCTGAAGCCCCTAATCCTCGGGTATCCTTGGTTAGCCCGCTGTGACCCCCCAGATCTCCTGGTCTGGTGCTGCTCTCCTCTCTTGGGGAGATGCCTGTGCCTCTAGCTGTTGTCTGACACCACCCCGTGTAACCTCCTCGCCATCCCCTGTCCCGTGTGCCTCTGTATCCACCTCACCTGCCTCCGAGCTCTCTGGGCTGCCACCAGAGTACCATGACCTGGCTGAGGTGTTCGACAAACAACCTCAACTCTGCCACCTCATCGGGCTAGCGACTGTGTGATTGAGCTTCTCTCTGGCACCATGCCTCCTCCCTCCATCTCTCGAGACCTGAAACCAAAGCTTATGGAAGCCTATATCCAGGGGGGCTTCATCCGACCGCCGACATCTCCAGCAGGGGCCGGCTTCTTCTTTGTGGGGAAGAAAGACTGCGGCCTGCATTGACTACAGGGGCCTGAATAAGATTGTCAATAACATGTACCCCCTACTTCTCATATCTTCGGCCCTTGAGCGGGTGACTGATGCTTCAATCTTCACCAAACTTGACTTACAAAATGCCTAGAATCTAATAAGAATACACCAAGGGGATGAGTGGAACTGTTAACCCTGTTAATTGTACACAAAGTCGATGTATGTATACGCTATATTCTTGTCATAATGCTGGTTGTTTTTACAATGGCTGTTGTGATTGTTTTTTCGTGATAATGATGGTCTTGCGAGTGGATCTTCAGGGTTTTTTTTTTTTTACTGGAAAAAGTTAACAGCACCTTGGTCACTGACATCAGCGGCTAGTTAACCCTGTTACCACTTTGCAAGCAATGTAATTATTTAGCTTAGCGATTTATAGGATTGAATGAAGGCTTTTTGTGCTTGCAACATTCTGTCCACCACTCTCCACCCCCCCCACCACACTAAGCCGTCCATACCCCCAACACACATACACACTCACACACATCTCTCCCTACCCCGCAGGTTACGTATGAAGTCCTCCAGCATCATCTTGCGGTCGGGCTTGATGTTGGGGCTGTACATGTCGGTGTTGAGGAGGATGATGGCGAAGGCCAGGATGAAGATGGTGTCCGGGTTGTGGAACTGCTGCACCACGTCAGGGTTACACATGCAGTACCTCTGGCTGGGGAAGAGGGACAATTTAGAACTATAGATGGAAGGTGTGCCTTGTGCGCAGGTTAAATACTATAAAGGGCCTCCATAGAGCCACCATGTGTTCTGAACATTTATATTTATGTTGTAGTCTGGATCTCACTGATTTGTACGCATTAGTGTCAGACCACCCACTCTTAAGTGTTTATTGGTTCACAACAGTCTAATGTTTGAAAGAACTACTTTGTTTTTACAGTCCTGGACTATTGATCCCCTACAGTAGGGATACACCGAAATGAAGATTCTTGGCCGAAGCCTAAACCGAATATAATGAAAAACTTGGCCAAAGCCCGAATACCGAACGTGTTTTCACATTTATTTTGCCAATTTTTTTCACCATTGCCATAAATTAAATAGTCATAATGTGCTTTTTTACTATTATGTCTTACTTTTCAAAGAAACAAATAAATTACAAAACTACAATTTAACATTCCAGCAGACATTATACCAACCAGGGCTTTTCGCATATTGGGCTGAACACCGAAAGTGCGTATTTAATTTTTATTTTTGGGCTATTTTCGGCCCAATAATTTCGGTTGACGAACAGTCGGTGCATCCCTACCCGACAGTATAGGACGTTTTGTGCAGATCTGACATTTGGTTCCTGAGAACAAGCACTACAAACTAAATTATCTGGCATGGAAGTGTGAAAACAGACGAACAGCTTGGGAGGTCACAATACCCTTTGCATGCATGTACTCATGGATCTTACTGGCACATCTGTGTTGTTTGTGTCCATGTGTCTCACTGTTATTGTCACACTGACCTTTCCTCATTTCCCTTCTATAACTGTCAATCATTGGTGTTAATCTTTTCATTCCTATTTTTCCAAAAAACGAACTTTGCCTACCCTCCCAGATCATTAAACAAAGGTTAAACACCTTGTTATACTGTAGTTGTCAAAACGGAACTCTGAATGTCAATGATGCAGCCACAGACAGACACTGTCCAACCCAGTCTGACATTTGTCAGATAGCCTCATCTAAAGGTAAAACAGAAAGCAGAAATACACAATTTGAAAGAGTATAAAAGACCCAAGCTGTTTAGATATAGTTATTTAGGTGCACCACAAAACCAAAAGAGCAGTCAGATGTAGACCCGTTGGTCTAAAAGTACTTGTATGACCCTTTCATTTAATGATTACAGGTGTTAATCTGTGTGCCTTAATCAATCATACATAATCCTCATTGTTTAAGACAGCTGTTTCTGTGTCCTCCCCTGAATCCTCATATTTTTAGCCTGATAATCACAGGGCTCCACACGTAGCTCTTTTGACAATAAGTATCCCAAAAATTCACAAAGACCAATAATTACACCCTAGTCCAATACTCAAAACCTTTCACTGTGCTATTGTTAATCACCGCGTGTGAGTGTATAAAAATAAATACAAAACAACAAAATCAAGGGAGGAAGATTAGATTCTGTTCGTCAAACCCACTTGTCTGTGTTGACTTTAAAAATGTCTTTTTGTTATGGAATACTCAAAACACAACAATAGGCTTGTGTCCAGTCGTAGTACCATACCGTACTGGATATATTTTACCCTTGAGGATTCTGAGCTTGACGGATGTAAACACAGTGTGCCAGATAAAATATAAAATGTTATGCAATGTTTATTTTTGTTGGACCTTGTGAATAAACACAGTAGGGAACTGCGAAACATCCCTCCAGCAAATGACACAGACGTGAAAACATGAAGCCAATATGTCTGACCTGGGAAAACCGCCCGACTATATTTATTCATTCATTAGTGCGGCGTTGCAGCGCGCAAGCAGATAGCGGATCTCTGCTTTCGCTCTCCCATTCTTTTCCCCCGCCTCTTCAGATCTCCTCCCCTTGCTTCCGAGACTCGGGGGGGGGGGGGGGGGGGGGGGGGGGGGGGGGGGGGGGGGG